>CM017193.1:27976726-28151726 GCA_004837865.1 Musa balbisiana | reverse complement strand
TAAGTTGTGTTATACTTTTTGCATCAGATTTTAAATTGGCAATTTACAAAGTATATTTGGTATGAGGATGAGTCATGTTCATAAGATTGGTGAGATTTTATAAAATGTCTCATTCTTGTAAATAAGCAACCTCTTAACTAATGCACCTGAGTTATTTGGCTTTGTAAGATCATCATATTTGCAATGATAACAGAAAAAATGTCACTAAAATATAATCTAAATTCTTTCACTAACATAAAGTCCTGCATTATCTAAGTTTTGTGCAAATATTTTCTGCACTCCTATGCTTTTGGGCTTCTCCCAAGCAATCAACTATTGAATACAGGTCCTGGTAATCTCGAGGGTGAAGTTGAACCTTCTTAAAACAAGAGAGAAGGTTTTAGGCCTGATGTAGACTTAGGCTTCATCATCTTATGTTCACTCAAAATAGAAACTAAATTACAGTTGGGCTAGGGACAAGCTTCACCTTGTGGGATTGACATGAAGAATAGTGATCATGGATGTAATCATGGCAGACTTTGCTGCAAAACTTTGTCAGCTAATATTCCTTAATCGTTTGATTTGTCTTACAATAATCTACTAAGATAAACTGGTTAACCTAACGCTCCATAAGTTAATGTGTGGGAGTATAGGAATAGAATTTATATATTAGCGCATGAGTAAATGTTTCTTAAGCTTTGGTCTGAACAAGTTTTTAGTCTTTTTCAACGTGCCAACTGTTTATTATTTTATCTGACTAGCTAAAGCTTTCTAGGATATTTGAAAGTTCAATTTGAAAGCAATACTTCCTTGCGAACTTAACAGTATGAGTCTGAAGACTATCGCTTTGTTTTCTTTTCTTGATTTCAGAAAAGGAATCAATAACAATTTTCTATCTCTTCTAGTAGCAGCAAGCTTATTTCTGTCCAATTCATCACTATAACAGGATTTATTGCATGTTTTTCATAACAGTTTTTCCACTCTAAAATAATTGCTGAAGGAAGTTTTCTTCTTATACAACAAGTGATAGAAGATGCATGATCTTTTTTATTTTCAATCACATCAAAGTAAAATTATAGCACTTAGGATACCATGCGAGTGGTTCTGACTATTTCTAAATTACTTGTGCAGTGCTTTAATGTCTCTATTCTATCTGTACAAGATCGCAACTGGAGGTAATCATATTCCACCCAAGGCAGATTGAGATTTATTAATAAATTTTATAGTCAGGATGTACCTCAGTGGATTGGCAGGTTAACATGTATCATCTCCTTGGTGCTTAAAATACGGAATTATAGCATTTACGGACTTATTGTTATATCTCAAACAGTATGTGGTATGCAACTTGGGTAAAACTGGGTAAGCTGTAATTCAGTAATTTTCACATGACTCATGCATGACATTGCAGTTTGAAATCGGGTTTGTTAATCAGTGTGTGCTATCACTAAGTTAAAGAACTCATCAGGTGGGTTGCCGATGAAACTGTACCTTCCAATTCTTTGTTGCTACTAATAGTTATTTAGACAGCATGGATCTATTGGTTGTTAAGTGACTTGATGCCTGCGATCGAAGGATTCACTGGTGGTAAATTGGCCTTGCTTCTAAACTAGAAGCTTATTAGAAATTTATCCCATGTGGCTACACTTTATTGGCTAACCCCAGATATAATTGACCCTATACTGCAGAGTACCTAACTGTATACACTTCGAAACCTCTAGGCTGCTATATCGGAAGCTCATTTATTCCACTGGTTTTGTTATTTACCTTTAGGAAGCTTTTGAGTAGGCACAGACAAACCTTTTTTGGTTACTGGTCCTGAAGTTGGTGGCTCATCCTGTCTTGGACTGACTGAAAGACCTTTTACCTTCATCTTTCATGGTCCATAATAATGAGAGATTCAACATCACAGCTTTTGTTTGCTGATGTGAGGAGGTCGAAATGTTATGTCAAAATCTAAGTTGACACATGCAGTTGGCCTAAACTTAGTAGTGTCTCACCAAGGGACTACTCTCTGTCCCTTGTTCACTGACAACAGAAGTTGGAAGGTCACATTTCTTTCTATTTGTTTTTCTGGAATTGGTTTACTTGAAGTGTCCTAGAGTGTTTTTTTTTTTATGTCAGTCATTGGATAGTCTTTGGAGATCGATGTACGAGAGATATTATGTTATTGATTGATCTTGGAAGTAATATGCGTTACTTAGATAATTGTGTTTGTCACCATTTCATTGGAAAATAAAGCTCAAGATGAGATTCTACTGCTACAGAAAAATCCTAACTAAAAAGGTTTACTTTAAACTCTTAAAAAAAGACAGCTCATGATCATTGTAGCTTTCCTTCCTAGTTTTGTTCGTTTTTTCTTGAATCATGAAACCCAACACTATCAGTTCACCGTAAGCCTTGTCTTTCTTTTATCTCGTAGTTCTATTGTTTTGAGTTTGAACACAACAGGCCTGTGGATGAAGAGGCTAATAATATGTTCAGATGTCAATTCAGAACCACCTATATACATACATAACATACATACATATGTATGTATGTATGTATGTATATATATGTATATGTATGTATATATATATGTATATGTATGTATATATATGTATATATACATATATATATGTATGTACATATATATATGTATGTACATATATGTATGTACATATATATATATATATATGTATGTACATATATATATATATATAGTATATATATATATATATATATATATATATATATATATATATATATATATATATATATATATATGTATGTACATACATGTACATACGTGTGTACATACATATACATATACATATAAATACATACAAATACATATATATACATATACATACATATACATATGTATATGTACATATACATATATGTATATCATTTGACTTCAGATCTAATTTTTAGAAGATAACGGACTTGCATAATTTATATTATCCATGTTGTTCTACAAGTAAAGCATGGCAATAATTCCAAGTTCCTTGTCCCAGTCTCCTAATTGCAATTGTCTTCTGGCATTAATAGAAACAATGATTCAAGAAACGGCAGGTCCATTAAAATGGCGTAGGATCTTTAAACATCAGTAGTAAAGAGACACGAAATTATCCGATTGCATCAGACTTATCTACTCCTTTCTAAAGTCAAACTTGAATGAGCTTAAAATGTTTGAAGTTTGGCAAAATAATATCCCAATCATGCACTTGGGACAGTTTTGTTAATACTTTTTCATTGTGACTATAAAAAATAAAATTATTATATAAAAATTTAATATTTAGATTAAAATTAAGTATCATAGATCCAAGTATTGTAGATCTAACACAGAAGATGCGTATCTTTTGAATACAATAATTAACGGGCACCGTGATCTTGTATGTGTTATGAATTTATAAAACAAAAAAAGATAGATTCTTCTTCTATCTCTTCATATTTCCAAAGCTATTATAATTAATAGAATAAGGAATGATCATAATATTCTCCTTAAAAGATCGTACCTATATATAGAGGCGAGAATAAATAATTAGGAAAGGCAAACATGATTCCCCTATTAAAGTCATTTTCTAAGATATCTTAACATAAGTAAACTTTCTTTCTCTTAACCGATAATTTTAATCAAAATTTAATTAAAATATTAATATATCTTAACCAATTAATTAGGGTCATAATATTTAACATTTTTCACTTATCTCATTATTAATTGATAAGATACAAAAGGATTTAAAATCAAAATAAATAAAATAAAATTTATTTAAAATAATTTTATCCAATTATATTCTAAAATTTTGAAAATCATTTATATGCATAATAATTTAGAAAATAAATACATAAGTCTAATAAATATAATAATAGTATATTAAGTCTGACTAATAATACTAGTTATAGTGATTATATATCATTAATGTCATGTTTCATGTACTACATCAATGTTAATTTTTCCTAATATAGTTTAAAAATATTATTGTAATTTATCTTATCAAGATAATCCTATTATTCATATGTACACACATAAGTGTGAATAAGATGATAGAAATAAATAACTTTAATTATGTAAATGTGAATGTTAATTACAATATTTTCTCAAACATGTATCATCATATCTTTTATTGGTTGCTCACAAACCTAATCATAAAAATATATATTTTAAAATACTTTAGGCTATAAAGCATTAGTGAATAGATCAGTAATTAATATGGTGGAACTCATATTCTTAATTGACACCAAAGATTATAATTTCGAAGTATACTACCTGACATAGGTGGTACATACTGGTCCAAAAGCATATCGGCATGTGGATCGCTTGCTACTGAGCGGTACCAAAATTTTAGCCCCGTATTGGATGGTAATGACTGAAATTTTGATTATTACCAACTTGTACTAGACAGTACCAATCAATTTCGACCTTTACTAACATGCACCAGGTAGTAACAATCGAAACCGATCATTATCACTTTTATTAGTTTTTAAATGATTAATTTGACTATTGGAGGCATCGTAAAGGGTTTTTAAACCCTTTTCTCCCCTTTTTTTAATTCTTTTCACTCTCACACCCTCTTAAGCTCTCTTAAACTTATTTTCACTCATACTATCTCTTTTTCTCATATTTTTACTCTTCTAAACTCAATAAAATAACGATTTATGGGAGGTTAATTTGGGAGTATTAAGAGAAAGAACTTTTAAATCAAGTGATATGTATTCGCTTTCTATATTTTTATTAATTTATGAGATGATTAAGTCTATTCTATATGATTTATCATTTAATGTCTAATTGATATATTTTTATAGTAAAATATTATTAATTAGGGAGTAATTAAGATCTTTAATATTATGATTAGTGTGTTAAATATTGATTTATTCAAAATTAGACACTTAATAGGTTAAATATTTATATTTCATGCATATTAAGTATTGAATCATATGTTTGTGATGGTATAATAGGTTTAATTTGTTGAATTTCAAATTTTGATGATGAAACCAATTGATAGTGTTTATGATTTGATCCGCGTTTTGAGTTACATAGGAAGCTTCGATCAGGGAGAGACAATTAAAGCAGAAAGAATCATGTTGGGCCGAAGAAAAATATGTCAAAAGATTGGACGTTGAGCCGAAGGATCGATCAATATATCGATAGAAGGCTTCGAGCCATGGGTTCGAGCATCAGGCCAAGAAGAGTGAAAATTACACCAAGAAAATCGGAATTGCGGAGGTCAACTGGCTGATTGGGCAATAGGCCACAAGAGAGGATGATGTGCCGAAGAATCAGACAAAGCATCGATGAATCAATGACATGTCGAACAATATTTGATTTAAGATTTATAATAATTGTCTAGATCGAAGTGGGTTTTAAGTGTATAGGATTAACTACGATAGCAAGACATAAAGTAAAATGAAGTCCGGGAGTCAAGAATGAGATTTCGTTGGAGGTTCGAGAGTTTGTCGGAAGTCCGGACGTTCGTCGGAAGTTCTGTCAGAATTGACCAAGAAGTCTAGGAGCTTGCCAAAGAAGCTCATTAAAACTCACCAAGAAGATCATCGTGAAGTCCAAGAGCTTACTAGGAGACCGTTGAAACATTACCAAGAGATCATCGAAAGTTCGCCGGAAGCTCGCTAGAAGAAACCTAGACTTACAGACTTATTTAGCTTAGTAAATGTCTTAAAATTCGTAGTTAGCACATAATTGGGTTGGAATTGAGCTAATTCAATTAGGGGTTAATTGGGCCCAAGTTTGGACTGTGTTGGGCCAAGTGCAAGGCCCAAACAGACTGGACGGTGGTATCGCCCAATGTTAGTTCTGTAGGCAGTGGTACTGCCCAACACAGGCGATGGTACTACTAGGACCTGAGAAAATCGGGATGAGACTCTTTTAGGCTCTAAGTTTGAATCCACTTGAGGCCTATAAATACCTCTCTCATCCCTGGTAAACTAACACAATAATTGAGAGAAAAAAAAATAGAAAAACGCTGTTATAATCTTATGATAACTTCTCTCGAGCTCAAAGTGTTAATTTTGTTTGAGAGATGAGTAAGGGGGGTTGTAAAGGCTCTCTCCTGAACCTATCAAAAGGAGAATCGAGTTGTAAGGGTAGTTGATTTTCACCCATTGAACGAAGATCATTGGTGGATGTCGGTGGTCTTGACGGAAGAGGAATCGATGAAGTGGATATAGGTTACGATGACTAAACCACTATTTTGCTATTTACCTTTACTGCAATATACTTTACATTGCAAATTGATTTCTTACTCTTACTACCCTCTCATATGCTTTCAAGTTAACATCTTCCGAGATCAGTTTTAATCGAACAAAAGTTTTTCGAACCGACGTGATTTTATCTACTACACTAATTCACCTCCCCCCCCCCCCCTAGTGTCAACTCATTCTGAACAGTTGGTATCAAAGCCACGTTATTTCTCATTTGGTTTAACACCCAAGAGAAATAACTCTTTTTGGCTTTCAAGAGGGCTTTTCTATCGTTCATCCTCCCATGTTCAATGGGATAGGCTACACTTATTGGAAAACTTGAATGAGAGTTTTCTTACTTTCTATGAATTTGGATTTATGGAATATTGTCGAAAATGATTTTAAAAAATCTTCTACTCCAATGAATGAATAGAATGATTTAGAGAAAAACACTTTTTCTTTAAATGCTAGAGCTATGAATGCTCTATTTTGTGCTTTGAGTAAAAATGAGTTTAATCGTGTTTCTACTTGTGAAATAGCTTTCGATATTTAGTACACTCTTGAAATCACACATGAAGGCACAAGTAGGGTTAAAGATTCTAAATTTAATTTTTTAATGTGTGATTTTGAATTATTTTATATGAAACTAAGAGAAACCATTGGAGACATGTACACTCGTTTTACAGATGTTGTCAATGGTTTAAAAGCACTTGATAAAAGTTTTTCGAATCTTGAACTTGTTAATAAAGTTTTACAATCTCTTTTTAAAAATTGGGATTCGAAAGTAATTGCAATACAGGAGACAAAGGATTTAAATAAATTTCCACTTGAAAAACTTAGAGAGTCTTTGATGACCTATGAAATGGCACATAATGAACTTAATGAACTTGAGAACTATCTTCCAAAGAAAAGAAATGATTTTGCACTTAGAACAAAAGAAGATCACTCGAGCGAAAGGTCAAGTGATAGTCAACTTGAACTTCTCACAATAAAGCTTAAAAGGTTCTTAAAACAAGAATCAAAGAACAAAAATAAACTTTAAAAAAAACATAACTACTTGCTATGAATGTAAGAAGAAGGAAGTACCTTGGGATGAATCGAGCTCATCCGATGATGAGGAGCAAACCGATGAAGACGAAACAATGAACTTCGCTTCGACGACTTTTGACGACGAGGTAACCAAAACCCCTTTACCTTATTTCAAAATTACTTGATGCTTTTTCATGAGTTGTTTTTAAATTAGTTAGTAAATAAATAAAGGGGGATCCTACTTTTCTTTTTTTAGCTAATTTTGAAAATGATAATGACAATTCCATGTTTTATGAAAATATAACAAAATATTATATTTAAATCTAATGATTAATCCTATGTATGTTTTTAAGAAAAAATAATATGTATCTAAATTGATGATTTCCGATTTTGATTGAAAATGCTTTATGAAATTATGTTTGTTGGTATCATGCATGATGATTTTATATTTATTTATGCATGATGATTTGAAGTAATAATGATTTTTGGGCAATTTATGGTATATTGATCTTGATAATTTCTGTGATAGGATTTGCTCTTTCGATTTTAAACTATGATGTATGGTTTTCATACGAAAAAACTTGAGCATACTTATATGAAATCAGTCACTTAAAATAAAACACATAAAAAGGAAAATGTATTATCATTAGAATCAAAATGATAAATCAAATCATTTGTTTAAAGAAGCTTTATGTTTAATGTGTTATATTTTTGGTCATGATGACTTTGATGATGAAATATGTTTTTCAGTTTTAATCAATGATGCATGGATTTGGCATAAAAGAAAAGAGGAATGCATTTTGCTTTAAAAATTTTTTTTTTGTCAATCCTTACCTTATCGAGTTTTCAAAAAGGATATTGATAAATCTATTTGTATCATTTTTATGAATCTCTTTGACTATGAAAATGATTTTAATGATTTAAATTTGACTGACTTTTATCCAATTCTTTCACATATTCTTGAGATTTATGAATCAAAATCTTATATCTCTTATATTTCTTTTTACCATTTACTAACGAGGAGATCTATAAAAACTAACCATGATCTTGATAATTATGAAACTTTATGATCATTCACCATGACTTCTTGGATTTTATTAAAGAAATTATTTATCAAAATGAATCATATTTTTTTGTATTCACATGATCTTATCCTTCATGATATGATTTTTTATTATATAATTCCTTATGTTCAATATCTTATTACTAAATTTTTCTTAATATCTTCCATGTAATGACTTGAATTTTTAAACCTTTGCACTATTCCCCTCTCTTTGCTTATGACAAAGGGCGAGAAATTAAATGATGAATGTTTGGAATCATAATCAAAATGTTGATTTAATACATAAAATGATAAATGTTAAAAATTTTAGCATCATGAATGTTATGCCCAAAATGATATATCATGAATGCTTGAGTATCATGTATGATATGCCCATAGTAATCATTGATTTATTTTTGGTATCATGCATGAAGTAAGGATGAAATACAAGGTTTTGAAATTGTGTATATTTTAATTATGCACAAATATATTGAAATAAGAATGATTATTTATCTTTGTCAAAATTTGAAGATTGAAATAAAGGGAAAAAGAATTACAACATTGTATTCTTCCCTTCTATTTGATAATGACAAAAGGGGAGTAAAATTTGCTAGCTTGCATATTCTAAAATGATGCATTGCTATCTTATTAGCTTGCATAGTTACACTTCTCCTTTTTGTTGATGACAAAGGAGGAGAAGTTATGTTAATGATCATGCATAGAATGATGTATTGAATGATTTGATTATGCATGATTTATGATGATGTGTTATAAATATTAATGATTAAATTTGCTTTGACTTGAATTTAATTTGAATTCAAGAGTTCTATCAATATGACATATTGATAGGGGGAGTTAAGGTTAACTCCGTCATTAATTGATTGTCATTATAAAAAAGGGGGAGATTGTTGAATCTCAGATTTTGATGATGAAACCAATTGATGGTGTTATTTGATCTATATTTTGAGTGATGCAGGAATTTTCGATCAAGAAGAGATAATTAAAGTAGGAAGAATCATGTTGGGTTAGAGAAAAACATGTCAGAAGATTGGACGTTGAGTCGAAGAATCGATCGATGTATCGACAGAAGGCTTCAGGCCATGGGTTCGGGCATCGGGCTAAGAAGAGCGAAAATTATGCTAAGAAAATCAGAGTTGCGGAGGTCAACTGACCGATTAGGTAATAGGCCACAAAAGAGGACGATGCGCCAAATAATCGGACAAAGCATCGATAAACCAATGACATACCAGATAATACTTGATTCAAGCTTTATAATAATTGTCATAGATCGAAGTGAGTTTTAAGTGTATAGGATTAACTACAATAGCAA
This sequence comes from Musa balbisiana, assembly GCA_004837865.1. Lineage (NCBI taxonomy): Eukaryota > Viridiplantae > Streptophyta > Magnoliopsida > Zingiberales > Musaceae > Musa > Musa balbisiana. The sequence continues at coordinate 28,142,169 of CM017193.1, read as the reverse complement.
GGCATAAAGTAAAATGAAGTCCCAGAGTCAAGAACGAGATTTCGTTGGGAGTTCAAGAGTTCGTCGGAAGTTCGGACATTCATCGAAAATTCTATCGGAATTAACCAAGAAGTCCAGGAGTTTGCCAAAGAAGCTTGTCAGAACTCACCAAGAAGATCATCATGAAGTCCAAGAACTTACCGGGAGACCGTTGGAACATTGCCAAGAGATCGTTGGAAGTTCATCGAAAGCTCGCCGGAAGAATTATAGACTTATGGACTTATTTAGCTTAGTAAATGTCTTAAAATTCATAGTTAGCACATAATTGGGTTAAAATTAAGCCAACTCAATTAGGGGTCAATTGGACCCAAGTTTAGGCTGTGTTGGGCCAAGTGCAAGGCCCAAATAGTGACCTAACAGGTGGCACTGTCGTGACACAGTCTCTAAGACTATGTCAGACGATGGTACCGCTAGACTAGGCGATGGTACCACCTAGTGGCAGTGTCAGGCGGTGGTACCACCAATCTGGGTAGTGGTACCACCTAGACACAGTCTCTCAGGAGGTGGTATCACCTAGTGTCAGTGCTGTAGGCGGTGGTATCGCCAGGACTTGGGAAACCCAGGATGAGACTCTTTTAGGCTCCAAGTTTGAATCCACTTGAGGCTTATAAATACCCCTCTCATGGTTGGTTAACTAACATAAGAATTGAGAGCAAAAAAAGTAGAAAAATGCTATTGTAATCTTGTGAGAACTCCTCTCAAGCTCAAAGTGTTAGTTTTATTTAAGAGAGGAGTAAGGAGAGTTGTAAAGGTTCTCTCTTGAACTTGTCAAATTGAGAATCGAGTTGTAAGGGTAGTTGATCTTCACCCATTGAAGGAAGATTGTTAGTGAATGTCAGTAGCCTCGACAGAAGATGAATCAATGGAGTTGATGTAGGTCATGACGACTGAACCACTATAAATCGGTTTGCATTTCTGTTTTACTATTTACCTTTACTGTAATATACTTTACATTGCAAATTGATTTCTTACTCTCACTATGCTCTCATACGCTTTCAAGTTAACATCTTCCGAGATCAGTTTTAATCAAACGAAAGTTTTTCAAACCAATGTAATTTTATCCGCTGCACTAATTCACCCCCCCTCTTAGTGCTGACTCGTTCCTAACATCATTATGTTTTAATAAAATTTATTAATGATATAATTGATGGTCTTAATGATAATTTAATCAAAATTTGATAACTATTAGGGTGTTTGACATGTTTATAGTGTTGAAAAAAAATAATTAGTTAGTAATTAACTCTATTAATAGGATGATTAGTGTATCTAATAATGATTTATCATAATTTGATTTATATTAGATAATAATTACATATTTAATACTTCTTTTATGTGTTTAACATGTTTATGATGGTAAAATAAAGTTAATTAGGTTTTAATAAATTTTTCTAGCATTACGATAAGTGGTTTTAATAATGATTTAATTAAAATTTGATCGATATTGGCTAGTTAAATGTCTTTTAATACTTATTAGAGTGTTTGATATGTTTATAGTATTGAATGAAAAATAATTAATATGTAATTAATTATATTAATAGTATAATTAGTATATCTAATAATGATTTCATCATAATTTGATCTTTATTGGATCAAAATTATGTATTTAATGCTTCTTTTATGTGTTTAACATGTTTATGATGGTAAAATAAAGTTAATTAGGTTTTAATAAAAAATTTTAATACCATGATTAGTAGTTTTAATAATGATTTAATCAAAATTTGATTGATATTAAGTCAATTCAATGTGGTGTTAGATATGATTAATATCTATTAGGGTGTTAGATATGTTTATGATTTATTTTATTTAAATTTGATAGGAACATGACACCAAAGGAATATGCATATAATGATGCTTTGGGCTCATGCCCAAAAGATAGATGGGAACCGTCATAATTGACAATGTATTTATTGTGAATATATCGACAAGAGTGGAGTTGAAGATGCATTTGGCCAGCTTGTATCTCGATGTTACAAAATACAAGAAGGTTCCGATGGAGGTCCATAAATCATTTTAAAACAAGTTACAATAAGTATGAGAAGATACAATAAAAACGAAAACAAAAGCTATGGAAGAATATTATAGGGCTATTGAGGAACCAATTTATGACGACTATGAGGGTCATAGTGATAAAATCTACTTGGATCTCATAATTGATATTTATGTATTATTAGAGCATCAGTATATGTATGACAAGCATGAGACATTGATGGCTTGACTCACAATAGGAGCATGATGGTGGTAGTTGATCTATACCACAAGGAATCGATCGAAAGGCTAGCCAACATAAGGCATTTAACTATCCCTTCTCAATTAAGTCGAAATAGTAGCATGAGGCATGATGACTCCATAATTTTATAAGAGTTCGTAATAGGAGGTCTGCATCAGAGATTGTTGACAAATAGTGAAACAAACATGGATAGTGAAACAAACATGTCTCCTCCACAATAGTGAAACAAACATGGATTGACAATGCATATACAAAAGAAAAGAAGTGAGATATTGGGAAGGTAATTTCAAAATAATTTAACTTCCATAAGATTCTAGTAAACACAGCCCAAGTCCATATTATCATATCATGTCTCCTTTATTCAAAAGTTTGGCAAGAGGATCCAACTTCCAACACCAAGAGAGATCTACGATATATATTTATATGAGAAGGTTAGAGGGTCATAGTGATAAAATCTACTTGGATCTCATAATTGATATTTATGTATTATTAGAGCATCAGTATATGTATGACAAGCAATGAGACATTGATGGCTTGACTCACAATAGGAGCATGATGGTGGTAGTTGATCTATACCACAAGGAATCGAAAGGCTAGCCAACATAAGGCATTTAACTATCCCTTCTCAATTAAGTCGAAATAGTAGCATGAGGCATGATGGACTCCATAATTTTATAAGAGTTCGTAATAGGAGGTCTGCATCAGAGATTGTTGACAAATAGTGAAACAAACATGGATAGTGAAACAAACATGTCTCCTCCACAAATAGTGAAACAAACATGGATTGACAATGCATATACAAAAGAAAAGAAGTGAGATATTGGGAAGGTAATTTCAAAATAATTTAACTTCCATAAGATTCTAGTAAACACAGCCCAAGGTCCATATTATCATATCATGTCTCCTTTATTCAAAAGTTTGGCAAGAGGATCCCCAAGAGAGATCTACGATATATATTTATATGAGAAGGTGGTAGAAATAAAGGATTTGATCAAATCCTTTAAGAGACAATGGGATGAATATGAAGTGATACTAATGTGTGACAATTGGACATGACCAACAAGAATGAGTATCATCAATTTTCTTATTTATTACAATAGATGGGTGGTGTTTCATAAGTCAGTTAATGCTTTTGACAAATTCAAGATGCAAACTACATTAAAAACTTGATAGACATTGTAGTAGAGGAGATCAAACCATAATACATTATCCAAATAGTCACCGACAATAAAGCAAATTTCAAGAGGGCCAATTTACAATTGATGAAAAAAAAATATTATTTTGGACTCCATGTACAGCTGATCGCATGGATCTAATGCTGAAGGATATTGGTAAGCTACCATCAGTCAACAAGTGTATAGCTCGAGCATAATTAATTATAAAGTTTATATATATTCATCATTTGGTCCACTTCTTAATGCAAAAGTATGTAAATGATGAGATATTCTAACTTGGAGTTACTCGATTTGCTATCAATTTCATTATCATAAAGTTATTACAGTAAAAAAGGCAGGGCCTCAAGGCAATAGTCACCTCTGATTCTAGGCATTCAAGATTGAGTGATAGAAAATACCATTCTTTCTTCTAGATTTTGAGATATCATGATTGAAATTATAAAAGGTGTGGAACCACTTTATATTATCCTCCGTAAGGCCGACCAATACTTATAAATTATTAATTATATGATTGAAGTTCATATGGACTAAGATATCTATAATGCAAGTAAATTCATATTTAATATAATTTAATTTATAATTTTTTATTATATAAAAAATTCCTACTAACAAAATTATCTTACAACGTATTATCTAAACTCGATAATTCAATTTTGATATACTCGAACACAAAATGATTTACTATCAACACTAAAAAATGTTATATTCCTAGATATTATGGAGGGTCGATTATTTCAAAATACAATTGGTTCATTCTTTGATGTTGTAGTTGTATCGCGTTATTACACTATGGATCATGGTAAGGAAAAATTATACATATTGATTATCAATTATTTTTTATATTAATTATTTATTATGCTAATAAAGTCTTATTTATATCTTTTTGCAATCGAGTAGTGGGTATAATTTGGAGGAGATGCACCAAATTTAAGAAAAATTATCGTTCGTGTACTTTCATAAATGATGACATCTAGTGGTTACGAATATAAGTAGTCAATGTTTGCATTAATTCACACGAAGGTTCGTAATAGACTATCATATAGATGGTTGGAGAAGCTGGTATATATCAACTATAACATGTGGCTAAGGTTGTAGTGTGCTGAGTTGGACAATGAGCTAGAGGAACCAAATATTGAACCCATCGACCTTCATTTCTACAATGAAGATTCAGAGCCAATGTTGGAGTGGGTCGAAGTGATAAAGAACTAAGAGGATCCTCTACTTGATGAGGTGGGAGATCCTTATCATCCTTCATATTTTATTACTAAGGCAATAGAAGAAAAGGAAGCACATCCCTAGCAGGAGAAAAATCTCCCTTGGTGATAACATGGTGGAAGGAGCCAAACAAGATCGAGTCAAATTGTTCTAGGAACTAGACACACCCAACCGTTACAATCTTTTGCTTAGCATATGAAGTCAAAGACAAAGGGAAAAGCAGTAGCATCAGCTGCACCAATGAAAAAAATCGAGTTGGGTGATGAGACACCTTCACAATCGCATTCAGTAACTTGCTTGGTCTAGGGACATGGCAATGACGTGGACAACAGTGCCTCGACCAATGATGGTAGTGATGTTGAGGAGTCATTGGTCCTGTCTACACAATTTGATGGTGGTGCATGAATCGAGAAGTAGTATTTTACATATGCCACCCATGATTTAGATCATGGAGCTCGACGAGGTACTAGTTAAGTTTATACATGGAAGGGGAAGCTAGTGAAAGATTTTCAATAGATGTGAAAGAGCCTATATGACGTAGACACAAAACATAGCTAATCATATTTATAGTTGTCATATTATGGAGAATCTTATAGCCAACAATAATATGTTAATTGTTGGTCATAATTCTCTAAACAATAGTATGATATGGAGTAACATATCAATAGTAAAAGTAGAAGTTTTAACATTTACCAATAAATGCCTCAAAAACTAGCTTGGACATATATGATTCATGATGATCAACCTATGACCATGACTATATTGATGCGCAATGACATATGATGAATCAATATATTATGTCATGGGATCAATTTCAAGATTGGGTCCCGATAAATATCTCATATTGATATATAAATACATAGGATCGAGAATCTCGATCCACCACTTGCGAAGGCCCATTGTTCATTTTGGTAGTAGATGTTGAGAAAACTTGGGTAACATCACATGTGTAGTAGAAGAATAGAAAATAAAATAGGTTCCCAAAGATTCAATATTGGATCGTCATGTGAAGATTGATGCGCAAAATCACAAAACCAAGAAACAATGTAATACGTGTAAGATGATTTACCTAGAGGAGATCATATATCCTTGAAAACACAAATCCAGATATATGGATGAAGGAGGTTATATGTCCTCATCTCTAGCAATGATCTATATGGCAGATGGCATGGCGATGCTCTTCCTTGTGTAGCGTGATCTTTCCTCTCCTTTGCGCACCATAAGACTGCACTAAGATCAAGAAAGGGCTAGCTCTTCTTGCTATCCATATGCCCTGAATAGAGTTGTCGGCTGAGGAGAGGGAGGGAGGAGAATAGGAGATAACAACCAAAAGGAGTCTAGCCAAAAGGAGTCTATATCAACTTAATTCTAATGAATTATGTCATATTGGATACTGAAACTTTATCCAACTACCCAAGCCTCTTGGGTTAATTGATCTCTATCCAATAATCACTATTTGCTTTTATTAGGTCTCACCTAAAAGATCTAATAATATAAGGGCTTATTGGATATCTAATAAGATAGAGGCTCGACATATATCTCATATCCAAACCTCTACTTGTCACAACACCTACCATATGTATGTGATCGTCTAGGCCCAATACTGAGTTGGTCATGAGTCGTACCTATCAAAACTTCTTCTAACTCAATGAATTATTATCTTTATAATAATTCACTTGACTCATCAATCATAGACATACTAGGCCATTACATTATAGTCCCCAAATGATACAGGGGGATCTACTCTATTGGACTTATTTACCCTTAGTTACCATATATCTATAGTCTCTCATTTATCTAATATCTCAAAGACCATATTACAGGCATAGTACTGTCAGGCTTATACAGAATCTACTTGAGTCGTGCTCTAATAGGATTCTCTCGGAGAACCTCTTTCTCTATTAATCTGAATGACCCTAGCCAGGGATTTTCCTAAGCGAGAACACATGAGATATTTCTCTCATGATATCAAGAGTGGATGATCCTCTATTGATATTCAATTGCTCTCATAAGATTGGTTACTACTCCTGATGACTGACTATGTTAGATTTGGAACTTCTAGACCTATAGGTCTAGTATCAAAGAGTGGAGTACTCATAAGAGAATTGGCTCCTCGAAACCCGGCATGACTTCCAAATTTATTATGAACTTCTTTATTCTTACTCCCTCCTTTGTTACTTCTATCGTAATAATGTATTTCGCCTTTGTGGTCGAGTCAACAGTAGTATCTTGCTTGGAACTCTTCCAACTTCTACTACTCCATTCAGGGTGAACATAAACCTTGAGTTAGACTAGTTATCATCGACATCAAACTACAAAATCGAGTTCGTGTAGCACTCAACTTGAGACTACTTTCTTCATATGCTAGTAAAATTCCTTAGTCCTTCTCAAATATTTAAGGATACACATTACTGCCTTCTAGTATTCTAAACTTGGATATGCTTGACATTTGCTCGTAACACTTAGAGCATGCACTATATCAGGCCTGGTATATAGCATAGCATACATAATAGATCCTATTGTTGAGGCATAGGGTATCTTATCAATGTTTATTATTTTTTTAGGAGTATTTGAGGACATGCTCTTAGAAAGTAATATCCATATCTTATCGGTATGAGACATTTCTTAAATTTTTGCATACCAAACTTTTTGATAATGGTGTCTATGTACCTAGACTAAGACAAGCTAAGTATCCTCTTAGATCTATCTCTATAGATCTGAATCCTCAAGATATAGGATGCTTCCCCTAAGTCTTTCATGGAGAAATGTTTAGATAGCCAAGCCTTAACTATGAAGACCATTCCTATATCATTCCCAATGATTAGGATGTCAGCCATATATAATACCAAAAAGATGATAGCGCTCCCACTTATCTTTATGTACACACAAGGCTCTCTTCATTCTAATGAGGTCATAAGATCTGATTGCATCATCAAATCTTATTTCTAACTTTGGGAACTTGCTTTAGTCCATAGATAAACCTAACAATCTGCACACCTTATTTGAACTCTCCTTGGACATGAATTCCTCAGTGTTGTATCTGTTAGGATCAAGAGCACTAAGAGGGGGGGGTGAATTAGTGCAGCGGAAAACTTTCGACGATTTAAATCGACGTTCGTATGATAAGAACGATTATCAGTATGAAAAGTCGAAGTCAGAAAGTAGCTTCTCGGAGACTGAGCCCAGGCGGTGCCACCGCCTGACAGGGGCGGTACCACTGCCCAGTCTCACTCGGAGACTGAGCCCAGGCGGTGCCACCGCCTGACAGGGGCGGTACCACTGCCCAGTCTCACTCGGAGACTGAGCCCAGGCGGTGCCACCGCCTGACAGGGGCGGTACCACTGCCCAGTCTCACTCGGAGACTGAGCCCAGGCGGTGCCACCGCCTGACAGGGGCGGTGCCACCGCCTGACAGGGGCGGTACCACTGCCCAGTCTCACTCGGAGACTGAGCCCAGGCGGTGCCACCGCCTGACAGGGGCGGTGCCACCGCCTGACAGGGGCGGTGCCACCGCCTGACAGGGGCGGTGCCACCGCCTGACAGGGGCGGTGCCACCGCCTGACAGGGGCGGTGCCACCGCCTGACAGGGGCGGTACCACTGCCCAGTCTCACTCGGAGACTGAGCCCAGGCGGTGCCACCGCCTGACAGGGGCGGTGCCACCGCCTGACAGGGGCGGTACCACTGCCCAGTCTCACTCGGAGACTGAGCCCAGGCGGTGCCACCGCCTGACAGGGGCGGTACCACTGCCCAGTCTCACTCGGAGACTGAGCCCAGGCGGTGCCACCGCCTGACAGGGGCGGTACCACTGCCCAGTCTCACTCGGAGACTGAGCCCAGGCGGTGCCACCGCCTGACAGGGGCGGTGCCACCGCCTGACAGGGGCGGTGCCACCGCCTGACAGGGGCGGTGCCACCGCCTGACAGGGGCGGTACCACTGCCCAGTCTCACTCGGAGACTGAGCCCAGGCGGTGCCACCGCCTGACAGGGGCGGTGCCACCGCCTGACAGGGGCGGTACCACTGCCCAGTCTCACTCGGAGACTGAGCCCAGGCGGTGCCACCGCCTGACAGGGGCGGTACCACTGCCCAGTCTCACTCGGAGACTGAGCCCAGGCGGTGCCACCGCCTGACAGGGGCGGTACCACTGCCCAGTCTCACTCGGAGACTGAGCCCAGGCGGTGCCACCGCCTGACAGGGGCGGTGCCACCGCCTGACAGGGGCGGTGCCACCGCCTGACAGGGGCGGTGCCACCGCCTGACAGGGGCGGTGCCACCGCCTGACAGGGGCGGTGCCACCGCCTGACAGGGGCGGTGCCACCGCCTGACAGGGGCGGTGCCACCGCCTGACAGGGGCGGTGCCACCGCCTGACAGGGGCGGTGCCACCGCCTGACAGGGGCGGTACCACTGCCCAGTCTCACTCGGAGACTGAGCCCAGGCGGTGCCACCGCCTGACAGGGGCGGTGCCACCGCCTGACAGGGGCGGTGCCACCGCCTGACAGGGGCGGTACCACTGCCCAGTCTCACTCGGAGACTGAGCCCAGGCGGTGCCACCGCCTGACAGGGGCGGTACCACTGCCCAGTCTCACTCGGAGACTGAGCCCAGGCGGTGCCACCGCCTGACAGGGGCGGTACCACTGCCCAGTCTCACTCGGAGACTGAGCCCAGGCGGTGCCACCGCCTGACAGGGGCGGTGCCACCGCCTGACAGGGGCGGTGCCACCGCCTGACAGGGGCGGTACCACTGCCCAGTCTCACTCGGAGACTGAGCCCAGGCGGTGCCACCGCCTGACAGAGGCTGTGCTACCGCCCAATCTCACTCGGAGACTGAGCCCAGGCGGTGCCACCGCCTGACAGGGGCGGTGCCACCGCCTGACAGGGGCGGTGCCACCGCCTGACAGGGGCGGTGCCACCGCCTGACAGGGGCGGTACCACTGCCCAGTCTCACTCGGAGACTGAGCCCAGGCGGTGCCACCGCCTGACAGGGGCGGTGCCACCGCCTGACAGGGGCGGTACTACCGCCTGACAGAGCTCGAAGACCGAGCTCGGGCGGTGCCACCGCCTGACAGGGGCGGTGCCACCGCCTGACAGAGGCTGTGCTACCGCCCAATCTCACTCGGAGACTGAGCCCAGGCGGTGCCACCGCCTGACAGGGGCGGTACCACTGCCCAGTCTCACTCGGAGACTGAGCCCAGGCGGTGCCACCGCCTGACAGGGGCGGTACCACCGCCCAGCCTCACTCCGAGACTCGGCTGTTGGGTGGTGCCACCGCCGGCCAGGGAATCTGGGTCCGAATGGGCTGATCCATTCGGCCCAATTTGGGTTTGTCAAGGGCTCAATTGCCCCAAGATTAAGTTAATGGGATCACCTCCCATTTCTAACTTAATCATCATGCTAACTACAATATTTTTCAAGACATTTACTGTAACTTGCTCCGGTGCGTCAATCGCTTCTTCCGTCGAGCTTCCGGCGAACTTCCGGCGATCATCCGATGAACCCTCGGCGATGCTCCGGCGGACTTCCGGCAAACTCCTGGACTTGCGACGATCCACTTGGCGAGTTCCGATGAGCTTCTTTGGCAAGCTCTTGGACTTCTCGGATTTGTTCCCGCAGAACCTCCGATGACCGTCCGGACTTCTGTCGAACTCTCGAACCCCCAACGTGATCATAGTCTTGACTTCGGCGCAACTCCTGCTGCATGTCTTACTTTCATCGTAGTTAATCCTGCACACTTATCTTAACATATGGATTAGATAACAAATGACAATTGACTTCATCATCAAAATCCGAGATTCAACAATCTCCCCCTTATTGATGATGACAATCAATTGATAACGGAGTTAACTTTAACTCCCCCTATCTATATGCCATACTCAAGATAAGTCATTCTTGAATTCAAAGCCTTTGAATTCAAGAGACATATTGATAAGTTAAGATTGTTTAACCTTATCAATACTTTCATCATGATTCCTATCATGATGTATCTCTCTGAAAATGATGTCAAGGCTTGACATCCTTTTTCAAGTTTTACATTTCAAATGTGAATGATAGTAATGGTAGCAATTCATCATATGGTAAGATATCAACATGTGAAATTACGATGCAAGTTCTTGATATCTTAACATATGGATTAGATAACAAATGACAATTGACTTCATCATCAAAATCCGAGATTCAACAATCTCCCCCTTATTGATGATGACAATCAATTGATAACGGAGTTAACTTTAACTCCCCCTATCTATATGCCATACTCAAGATAAGTCATTCTTGAATTCAAAGCCTTTGAATTCAAGAGACATATTGATAAGTTAAGATTGTTTAACCTTATCAATACTTTCATCATGATTCCTATCATGATGTATCTCTCTGAAAATGATGTCAAGGCTTGACATCCTTTTTCAAGTTTTACATTTCAAATGTGAATGATAGTAATGGTAGCAATTCATCATATGGTAAGATATCAACATGTGAAATTACGATGCAAGTTCTTGATATCTTAACATATGGATTAGATAACAAATGACAATTGACTTCATCATCAAAATCCGAGATTCAACAATCTCCCCCTTATTGATGATGACAATCAATTGATAACGGAGTTAACTTTAACTCCCCCTATCTATATGCCATACTCAAGATAAGTCATTCTTGAATTCAAAGCCTTTGAATTCAAGAGACATATTGATAAGTTAAGATTGTTTAACCTTATCAATACTTTCATCATGATTCCTATCATGATGTATCTCTCTGAAAATGATGTCAAGGCTTGACATCCTTTTTCAAGTTTTACATTTCAAATGTGAATGATAGTAATGGTAGCAATTCATCATATGGTAAGATATCAACATGTGAAATTACGATGCAAGTTCTTGATATCTTAACATATGGATTAGATAACAAATGACAATTGACTTCATCATCAAAATCCGAGATTCAACAATCTCCCCCTTATTGATGATGACAATCAATTGATAACGGAGTTAACTTTAACTCCCCCTATCTATATGCCATACTCAAGATAAGTCATTCTTGAATTCAAAGCCTTTGAATTCAAGAGACATATTGATAAGTTAAGATTGTTTAACCTTATCAATACTTTCATCATGATTCCTATCATGATGTATCTCTCTGAAAATGATGTCAAGGCTTGACATCCTTTTTCAAGTTTTACATTTCAAATGTGAATGATAGTAATGGTAGCAATTCATCATATGGTAAGATATCAACATGTGAAATTACGATGCAAGTTCTTGATATCTTAACATAATGCAAATATTTCAAGTGTTTAGCAATCATAGCATTTCTATCATCAATTTACCATATATTTCGATGCAAGCTTTTTTAACATAGTTCAAATTCAAATATAGCACTCATAGCATCAATTCATATATTTCTCCCCCTTTGTCATCAACAAAAGGAGAACGATATAAGCAAATTTTAAACACAAGTGAGTGATAGGTAATTTTTCAACAATGAGTGATAGGATACCAAACATCTCAAGGAAAGATTAAATCATGCTTTTTTTTTACAAGGATCAAGATATGTATGTAAATCAATATCCTTGCAAGTAAAAAATCTTCCTTTTTTTTTCAAGAAGGAAATTATAAGAAGGAATCATTTTATCAAATCCATTTCTCGAAAATATTTTTCACATTATAAGCCTATGAAAGATGCATTTGCTAATTGATTCCACATGTCAAAAATCAATGAATCAAACTTGAGATGACATATACTATGAGAGCTACATTAAGTTCGAAAGAGAATAAGGTATCAAGAAAATCCGAAAATAAAATTTTAACACTTTCATGCATTCAGACAAGGTTTTGCTATAGATTTTCCAATACAATCATGAAGATAAAACATGCTCATTATCATGGAAATTTTTATATCCAAAATACATAATTTCCAACATATTATTAAGGCATGTAATCATGTAAAATCATCATAGCAATTGAGTGATTTGATTATTGAATCAAGAAAGTCCGAAAAATAGATTTAATGAGTTCAAGCATTCGAACACATTAACATTCCTAATTCTCTTCTAATGAAATTAAATTGTTCTTCACTTAAAGGCTTTGTAAAAATATCAGCTAGTTGATGTTTAGTATCAATGAACTCTATAACTATATCATGATTAGTGACATGATCTCGTATAAAGTGATGTCTAATATCAATATGTTTTGTTCTTGAGTGTTGAATGAGATTCTTTGTTAAACATATAGCACTTGTGTTATCACATTTAATGGAAATATTTTTAAGATGAACTTATAATCTTCTAAGGTGTTTTTCAGCATGTCCCAAAAATTGACATGTTCCTGATGTACTTTTTCTATCTAATCTACATCCAGCAAAATCTGCATCAGCATAAGCAATTAACTCAAACTTCTCGGTTTTCGGATACCATAATCCTAGATTTGTGGTACCTTTAAGATATCTAAGTATTCTTTTAACCACTTTGAGATGAGATATCTTAGGGTTCGATTGAAACCTAGCACAAAGTCCTACACTGAACATGATATCTGGTCTAGTTGCAGTGAGGTAAAGTAAACTTCCTATCATACCCCTATAAGTTTTTTGATCGAAGCTTTCTCCACTTTCATCAACTTCTAACTTAGTGGATGTGCTCATAGGAGTGTTAATAGCTTTTGAGCTTTCCATATTAAATCTCTTTAGCAAGTCTAAAACATATTTAGTTTGACTAATAAAGATGTCATTTCTTAGTTGCTTAATTTGTAAGCCTAAGAAAAAGGTTAATTCTCCCATCAAACTCATTTCAAACTCTAGACTCATGGTTTTAGCAAAGGATTCACAAAGAGATTCGTTTGTAGAACCAAAGATAATATCATCAACATAAATCTGAACAATGAGAAAATTATTTTCAAAATTCTTGATAAACAATGTAGTATCAACCTTGCCTTTTGTAAAATTATTTTAATAAGAAAGAACTAAGTTTCTCATACCAAGCCCTTGGGGCTTGTTTTAAACCATAGAGAGCTTTAGTTAATTAAACACATGATTAGTGAGGCTATTATTTTCAAATCCGGGAGGTTGTTCAACATAAACTTCTTCGAAAATAAAGCCATTAAGAAAAGCGCTTTTAACATCCATTTGAAATAACTTAAAATTATTATTACTAGCATAGGCAAGGAGCATCCTTATGGCTTCTAATATAGCCACAGGAGCGAAGGTTTCTTCGTAATCGATACTTTCTTCTTGGTTGAAACCTTTGGCTACTAATCTAGCCTTATTTCTAATCACGATACCATATTCATCTTGCTTGTTTCTAAAGACCCATTTAGTACCAATAACTAAATGGTCATTTGGCCTAGGAACAAGCTTCCACACCTCATTTCTCTCAAATTGATTTAACTCATCTTGCATTGCGATAATCCATGAATCATCTTTCATGGCTTCGTCAATACATTTAGGTTCAATTTGGGAGAGAAAAGCGGCGTTGGCACAAAATTCTTTAAGAGAAGAACGTGTTTAAACCCCCTTAGATGTATCTCCTAGAATTAGCTCCTTAGGATGAGCATCTACATATTTCCAATCCTTGGGTAAGGATGTTTCGGAAGTGGATGCATCCAAGTTGCTAGTTGGAGAAGGGGTTTCATTTAAATTCAAAGAATCAAAATTAACATCATCATCAAAATCATTTTTCTTGATTTCGGAAATCTCATTGAAAACAACATGAATGGATTCTTCTATAATTAAAGTTCTTTTATTGAATATACGAAAAGCTTTAGAAACCGAAGAATAACCAAGGAAAATTTCATCGGATTTAGCATCAAATTTTCCTAAGGCATCTTTTTCATTTAAGATAAAACACTTGCACCCAAAAACTTTAAAATATGAAACATTGGGTTTTTTGTTGTTCCACAACTCATAGGGAGTTTTGGTGAGTAAGGGTCTTACTAGAACTCTATTCAACTCTATTCAACATGGTTCTTGCCATTTCTTGTAAATTTCTATTTTTTCTTTCTACTACTCCATTTTGTTGAGGATTTCTTGGAGTAGAGAAGTTATGATTGTATCCATTAAATTCATAAAATTCTTGAAAATCACGGTTTTGAAATTCACCACCATGATCACTTCTAATTGACGCAATCATAGAACCCTTTTCATTTTGGACAAGTTTGCAAAACTTGGTAAAATATCTAAAGCATTCATTTTTGTGTTTTAAGAAATAAGTCCATGTGTATCTACTATAGTCATTTACAATGACGAAGGCGTATTTGCTATCTCCTAGACTTGATGTAGAGATAGGTCCAAACAAGTCCATATGGATCAATTGTAAGGGCCTAGAGGTGCTTATTTGATTCTTAGATTTGAAACTACCTTAATTTGTTTTCCTAATTGACAAGGATCACACACATTATCTTTGATGAACTTCATATGAGGAATTCCTCTTACAAGTTCTTTGTATGATATTTGAGTGATTAGTTTCATGCTAGCATGACCTAATCTCCTATGCCAAAGCCAAGCATCCATATTCAAAACCGAGAAACACTTTTCATTGCAAAGATCATTGATGTTAATGGTGTATACGTTATTTTGTTTTAATGCAATCATAGATGTGTTTTTGTGTGGTTTTTCAACGATGCAAGCATTAGATTCGAATTTGACAATATATCTTTTATCACACAATTGACTAATGCTCAAGAGGTTATGTTTTAAACCATCAACTAACAAAACATCTTCAATAAAGAAGTTGGATTTGTTACCTATGGTTCCTTTGCCAATGATTTTACCCTTGTTGTTGTCTCCGAAGGTGACATAGCCTTCGTCTATGTTAGTGAGTTTAGAGAATTGAGATGGATCTCCGATCATATGCCTTGAGCATCCACTATCAAGGTACCATCTCTTGCTCCTAGCTTGTGATGATGTATGTTTCTACAAGAAAGGATGATTTTTAGGTACCCATTTACTTTTGGGTGCCTCAAACACTAATCTAAATTGTCTATCATGTTGCATAGAGTTTATCGTGGTTCCTTTAGGAACCCAAATCAATTTGTTTGGACTAACTTTCTTGAATGGACAATGATAAGTTCTATATCCATGTTTGCAACAAAAGTTGCATTTGCTTTGGTGCCGAACATATAAGATAGGGTCTTTAATGAAGGTGGTTGGATTTTGGTGAGGACTTCTCACAAATCCGATTCCACTTCTTTTAGGAACATGACCCTTGTTACCTTGCCATGAGTTTTACCCCTTGTTGTTTGTCTCCGAAGGGGACATAGCCTTCGTCTATGTTAGTGAGTTTAGAGAATTGAGATGGATCTCCGATCATATGCCTTGAGCTCCACTATCAAGGTACCATCTCTGCTCCTAGCTTGTTGATGATGTATGTTTCTACAAGAAAGGATGATTTTTAGTACCCATTTACTTTTGGGTGCCTCAAACACTAATCTAAATTGTCTATCATGTTGCATAGAGTTTATCGTGGTTCCTTTAGGAACCCAAATCAATTTGTTTGGACTAACTTTCTTGAATGGACAATGATAAGTTCTATATCCATGTTTGCAACAAAAGTTGCATTTGCTTTGGTGCCGAACATATAAGATAGGGTCTTTAATGAAGGTGGTTGGATTTTGGTGAGGACTTCTCACAAATCCGATTCCACTTCTTTTAGGAACATGACCCTTATTTGTAAGGATCATATTCAAAGACTTGCTACCAACCTCGAATTTCTTCAAGGTATCCTTAAGTAGCAAGTTCTCCTTTTGGAGAGTTTCTAGATCATGACATTTTTTACATAGAGCTAAACTATCATGATATTCAATTTCTAATTTGTCGAAATTACAAGTAAGACTATCATGCTCCTTTTTTAGCAATTTATATTTTATACTAATAGTTTTGCATTCATCAAATAAGTCATAGAAGGCATTTAGTAATTCATCAAATGATAAATCTGCATCAATTAAATTTGTTACCTCATCTCCGATGGCCATTAGGGCGTAATGAGCAACTTGCTCGGTGTTGGACTCCTCTTCTTCGGACGCGCTTGAGTCATCCCACGTTGCTTTGAGCGCCTTCTTCTTTGGTGTTCTCTTCTTGGCTTGGGGACAATCACTTTTGTAGTGTCCCGGCTTCTTGCATTCGTAGCAAATAACTTGGTCCTTTTTGGGTTCAAATTTATTTTTTGAGTCATTTTTAAACTTGTTTCTTTTAATGAATTTTTTGAATTTCCTTGTTAGAAGTGCCAAGTCATCGTCACAGTCTTCATCACTTGAGTTTTCTCTCAAGTGGTCTTCGAAAGTTTTAAGTGTCATATCCTTCCTGTTCTTTGGAAGGATCTCTTCTTGCTCTTCATGAGCTTTGCAAGTCATTTCGTAGGTCATTAATGACCCGATTAATTCTTCAAGAGGGAAGTTGTTTAGATCTTTAGCCTCTTGAATAGCAGTGATTTTAGGGTCCCAACTCTTAGGAAGGGATCTTAGAATCTTATTTACGAGCTCAAAATCCGAAAAACTTTTGCCGAGTCCTTTTAGGCCATTGACGACATCAGTGAAACGAGTGTACATATCGCCAATAGTCTCGCTCGGTTTCATTCGGAAAAGTTCAAAAGAATGTATCAAAAAATTGATTTTTGACTCTTTCACTCTACTTGTGCCTTTGTGAGTCACTTCGAGTGTATGCAAAATATCAAATGCGGTTTCACAAACCGAAACATGATTGAACTCATTTTTATCAAGCGCACAAAATAAGGCATTCATAACCTTTGCATTAAGAGCGAAAGTCTTCTTCTCCAATTCATTCCAATCGATCATTAGAAGAGAAGACTTCGAAAATCCATTTTCGACAAGATTCCAAAGTTCAAAATCCATTGAAATAAGAAAGATCCTCATTCGGGTCTTCCAATAGGTGTAGTCCATCCCATTGAACATGGGTGGACGTGTAATAGAGTGGCCCTCTTGATTTCCGACATATGCCATTTCTCTTGGGTTTTAATCCGATTGAGAGTTAACCCCGCTCTGATACCAATTGTTAGGATCAAGAGCATTAAGAGGGGGGGGTGAATTAGTGCAGCGGAAAACTTTCGACGATTTAAAACAACGTTCGTATGATAAGAACGATTTCAGTATGAAAGTCGAATCGAAAATTGCTTTAACTTAAGATCAAGTAAAGTGCAGTTAAAGTAAAGCTATGGAAGTAGTTGCAGTTAAGATAGAGAACAAAATGTAAATGCAAACCGAGATTTAGAGTGGTTCGGTCAATCTTGACCTACATCCACTTTTGGCTTCCTCGTCCGATGAGGTCACCGACGTCCACTAGAGGCCTTCCTTCAATAGGCGAAGGCCAACCACCCTTTTACAGTTTCACTCCTTTTGACGGGCTTAGGAGACAACCCTTACAGATTTTTCACTCCTCTCTTGAATGATCAAAACTTCGAAGAAAAGAGGGAGAAGAACTTCTAGCCTTTTACAACACTTTTAAGCTCTCAAAATCTCAGAATAAATGCTAAGTTTCGGTGCCCTTTCATGCATGAAAGGGTGGGGTTTATATAGGCCCCAAACTGATTTGAATTTGGAGCTCAAAAATATCATTTCCCATGTTTTCGGGGTCCTAACGGTACTATTGCCTGACAGAGCTCGGAGACCGAGCTCGAGCGGTGCCACCGCCTGATAGGGCGGTGCTACCGCCCAGTCTCACTCTGAGACTGAGCCCAGGCGGTGCCACCGCCTGACAAGGGCGGTACCACCGCCCAGTCTCACTCGAAGACTGAGCCCAAGCGGTGCAACCGCCTGACAGGGGCGGTACCACTGCCCAGCCTCACTCCGAGACTCGACTGCTGGGCGGTGCCACCACCGGCCAGAGAATCTGGGTCCGAATGGGCTGATCCATTCGGCCCAATTTGGGTCTGTCAAGGGCCCAATTGCCCCAAGATTAAGTTAATGGGATCACCTCCCATTTCTAACTTAATCATCATGCTAACTACAATATTTTTCAAGACATTTACTGCAACTTGCTCCGGTGCGTCAATCGCTTCTTTCGTCGAGCTTCCGGCGAACTTCCGGCGATCATCCGACGAACCCTCGACGATGCTCCGGCGGACTTCCGGCAAACTCCTGGACTTGCGACGATCCACTTGGCGAGTTCTGATGAGCTTCTTTGGCAAGCTCCTGGACTTCTCGGATTTGTTCCCACAGAACCTCCGATGACCGTCCGGACTTCCGTCGAACTCTCGAACCCCCAACGTGATCATAGTCTTGACTTCGGCGCAACTCCTGCTGCATGTCTTACTTTCATCGTAGTTAATCCTGCACACTTATCTTAACATATGGATTAGATAACAAATGACAATTGACTTCATCATCAAAATCCGAGATTCAACAGTATCATATACACCTCCTCGAGATTGTCATTGAGAAATGTGGTTTTCACATTCATCTACTATATCTTATAGTCATAGTGTGCTGCAATAGCCAACAAAATTCAGATGAATTTCACATAGCTACGGGTGAGAAGGTTTCGTCATAGTCAACTCTTTGCCTTTAATGACACTCCTTAGCTATTAGCCTTGCCTTATTGGTCTCTACCTTTCCATCTATCTGATCTTCTTCATGAAGATCCACTTGCAACCAATTGGTATGATACCCTCTAGTGCATCGACTAGGTTCCAAACCATGTTGGAGTACATAGAATTTATCTCGAAATTAATGGTTTCTTGCCACTTCCTAAAGTCTATGCTCATAATAACTTTTTCATAGGTCTAATGATTAGCATCCTTAATGTCCTCTCCTCTGATATGTCACACATATCTCTTAGAAGGGTAGGGAAATTTACCAGATCTATGCAAAGTTAGAACTTGTGTGCTAGGTATCTGAATAGACTTAGGCTGTGAAATGGTGCTTAAGCTAGGTTTCCCAACCCCGCTCAGCTCTATCATACTCCTACTATCTCTATCAAGAATGTGTTCCTTCTCAAGGAACACTGTCCTCTTAGTAATAAAGATATTTTAGTCCTCGGGGTAATAGAAATAATACTCACAAGTTTTCTTGGGGTATCACATGAACTTGCACCGTTTTGTCCTAGATTCCAACTTGTCGGGGTTATATCTCCTAACGTGGGCAAGTCAGCTCCAAATCTTAATAACCTTAAGATTAAGTTTCTTCCCTTTTTATATCTCATATGTGCTAGTCATGGTGCCCTACAAGTCAATCACGTGAGTGGTAGCACGTGTGACACAACATACACTCTTTTTACTTATTATTATTTATTAATATTTTCTCACTTTATCTTGCATATTGCATATATTGTAATGTCCACAAATCTGTGCAATAAGAATCGAATCGTGATGAGATCGCAATAATGAGACCGATTCGTCTTTAAGCACATATCTCAAATGATCACGATCATAGGTTACTCGAGAGGAACATCGAGATAATCAGAGAAACTGGTGTGATATATACCCGTCCATATGATGGATGTAGCTAGTCCCATAGCTGCTCATATGGGGACACTAGAGATACAATGTAGGTGTTGGTATCAGAGCCACATTATTTGTGTGAAAGATTGATTTTGAACTACGTGTGTTATGTTTTAGTAATGCTTTAGACGTCAAAATTGTTGACGCAAAAGAAAGAAAGGGTTGCAACTATTGTTGCCCTTGCTGCCCTTGTAGATGGCAGCGTGGCCATTTGCGTGCAAAGGCTGCTTGTATGTGGCCGGTGGCCGACGACCTGCCTGCAGCAGTGGCGCCTATTGGTAGGGATCTTGCAGGCAGGCCACCCTGCAAGCACTTTGCCCGCTCGTAGGTAGGTGGCACATCACCTACAGGCAAGCTACCTACAAGGGCGACACCTGCAAGGGGCAGCGATCGCCCCAAAGGGCAGTGTCGCCCACGAGCACTGCATATGCGGGCAAGTCACCCACAGCGATGCCTGCAGGGGCGCCCGCCCATAGGGGGCAGCACCGCCCATGGGCGAGCCATCGAGGGGTAAAGGCGATGCCCTGCCCCACCCTTTGCAGTGGCCATCGCCGCATGGTGGTGGCGGTTGTAGCGCAGCAAAAAGGAGGGTTAGGTTTTTTGGGTAAAAGATAATTTTACCCCTCAAAATTTTAGAAATTCTGAATTATATCTTTTATACAAATTATAAAAATACCCCTCATAATTTAGAAAATTCCCTACATGTCCCAAATTTCAAAAAATATTAGATAATTAAAAGGTTTAATCACTATTATTATTTAGTAATCCTATATAATGATATTTACATATGATGTATGATGTGGACAGATAATCATGGATTGTGTAATATGTGTGTACATATGATTATTATTATTATTAGGGCCTACGAGCCTCTAATTTTTATTCTTATTTATTGTTGAGCCTACATACCTATGATTAAATTATAATCATATGAGAAGGTGCAGCGAGAGTGTGGAAGCAATAGTAGGACCCACGAGGTTGAGACGGACGATCGTGACGCATGGAGATGCGTCGAGATGTCGACGGAACCGACAAGGACGAGATGGACGATCACAGGGTATGGAGATGCACTATTGCACACATAAATCTTGATGTGAGTGATTAGGCATACTGGCTCGGGCTTGATCACATTAGGCTATGGTCTATGATCATCTAGGGTGATTGCTCATGTGATGTGTGATTTCTTGTACACCTACTAGATATGTATATATATTTTCATGCAACGTAGATATATATTAAATATGTATGTGTATGACATGTCATATTAGGAGACCAAATCAAAATATCCTCTCTTGATAATATTAGTCGGTAAACGTGAGACAATTAGATTGACCCACGTGGCCTTCCATCATTATAGGTAGGGACCGATTCTCGATGTAGGTTGAGTTGGTCGAGTCCCTTGACGCTCACCTATATCGCAATTCACTATCTTGCCTATGACATAGAGATGTCACTATTAGGATCAAGAGCGGCACTAAGAGAGGGGGGGGGTGGGAGGGTGAATTAGTGCAGCGAAAAATCGTTGATTTCATAAAATATTCATTTCGATTCAAACTGTTTTAGAAAGATGTTGAACTTGAGAGCTTTTGTAAAAATGAAAAGAGAGACTTAAGGAGGTTTGCTGTAATGTAAATTGCATAAAAAGAAAAGCAAACTAGAATTTAGAGTAGTTTGATCGATGTGACCTACATCCACTTTGGATTCCTCCTCCATCGAGGTCACTAGTGTCCACTAAAGGCCTTCCTTTAATAGGCGAAGACCAACTACCTTTTGCAGCTCTTTCTCCTTTTGCAGGGTTTAGGAGATAACCCTTACAAGCCTCACTCCTCTTTCTTGAATGGTTACAAAGCTAAGAGTGGGAGGAGAGGACTCTTTCTCACTTTTACAACACTTAACACCATAGAGATTCAAGAATATGTTAAACACTTTCATGCCCTTTCATGAAGAAAATGGTGGGGTTTTTATAGACCCCAATGACTTCAAAATTAGAGCCAAAAAGTGTCATATCCCTGGATTTCGGGATACGTCAGTACCACCACCATTACTGGGTGTTACTAACTACCTGATACATGACACTGGGCGATACGACCACTTGACAAGCTCGCAGATTGAGCTTGGTGGTACACAGCTTGACAGTGGCAGTACCACCGCTGGCAAGCATAACTGCCGGCGGTACCACGCCCAGTCTGGGCAGTACCAATCGCCTAGATCACTTGGAGGATTGGTCACCAAGCGGTAACCACCACTGGTCGTGATTCAGATACTGAATGGGCTATCCAATCCTAGCCCAATTCAGCCCTATTAAGAGCCCAGTTGGCCCCTAACTGAGTTAATGGGATCACCTGTCACCAAGCGGTACCACCACTGGTCGTGATTTCAGATACTGAATGGGCTATCCAATCTAGCCCAATTCAGCCCTATTAAGAGCCCAGTTGGCCCCTAACTGAGTTAATGGGATCACCTCCCAATCCTACTAATTTATGGTTCTAACTACAATTAAGACAAGCAATTAGCCTAGTATGTCGATCTTTCTCTAGGCGATCCTCTAGCGAACTTCTTGGCAAGTCTTCTAGCGCGCTTCCGGTGAACTCCCGACGAACTTTCGGTGATCCTCCGACGAACTCTCAGCGATCTCCCAACGAGCTTTCAGCGACGAACTCTCAGCGATCTTCCCGACAAGCTCTCGATGATCTTCAGATGAGCTCTCGATGAGCTCCTAGTATATCGTCTGAATTTTCGGACTCGGCCCATCATCTACGCCTTATATCATAGTTAATCCTGCACACTTATCTCAACACATAGATTAGGTCAAATAATTTACCAATTGATTTCATCATCAAAATTGGAGATTCAATTGTCACTGGTGACCTAAGGACATGGTATGCTTGGTCGATTCCCTCAAGGGTATATCATCGAATCAGACTCAACTTGTAATGATGGTGTTTATTAGGAATGAGCCAGCACAAAGAGGGGGATGCTGTTTGTTAGGAACGAGTCAGCACTAGGGGGGGGGGAGGGGGGCGTGAATTAGTGCAGTGGTAAAAACATTGATTTTAAAAATATTCGTTCATTGAAAATCGATCGGAAAGATGTTAACTTAAAACATTTCCATAAGCATGTAATGAGGAAGTAGAGCAGTGAGCAAGTAAAATGATTTGTAGCAAAGGGAAACAAAAGTAAAAGGCAGCAAACCGATTTTATAGTGGTTCGGTCGTTGTGACCTACATCCACTCATGATTCCTCTTCACTTGAGGCCACCGACTTCCACTACTGGTCTTTCTTCAATGGGCGAAGACCAACTACCCTTTTATACCCCTCTTCTTCTTTTCACAGGTTTAGGAGACAATATTTTATAAGCACTCTCTCCTCTCTAAATAGAATTTTAAACTTTGAATTAAATGAGGGGATCTTTCAAATGATTACTACAGTGTTTTCCCACTTTTAAATTCTTTGTGCTTGTATATATTAACTAGGGATGAGAGGAGTATTTATAGGTCTTAAGTGGATTCAAACTTAGAGACTAAAAGTGTCTCATCCCCGATTTTTGGGGTATTGGCGGTACCACCGCCTATGTTGGGTGGTACCACCGCCTGCAGCACTAACATTGGGTGGTACCATTGCTGAACCTGTGCTTGACACCCTGCCACTAGGTGGTACCACCGCCCAATCTGGCAGTACCCCCGCTTGACAGTCTCTCGGAGACTGTGTCTAGGAGGTACCACTGCCTAACACAATCTCAGAGACTATGCCACGACGATAGCACCTGTTGGGTCATTGTTTGGGCCTTTCACTAGGCCCAACATAGCTCAAACTTGGGCCCAATTGACCCTTTAGTTGAGTTGGTCTAATTATAATCCAATTATGTGCTAACTACGAATTCTAAGACACACTAAGCTAAATAAGTCTAGTAAGTCTAGGTTTCTTTCGGTGAGCTTCCGACGATCTTCCAGCGAGTTTCCGACGATCTTTTGGTAATGTTCTAACGGACTCCCAGCAAACTCCTAGACTTCATGACAATCTTCTTGGCGAGTTTTGACGAGCTTCTTTAGCAAGCTCCTGGACTTCTTAGTCAATTCCGGCAAAACTTCCAATGAACGTTCGGACTTCTGACGAACTCTCAAACTCCCAATGAAATCTTGTTCTTGACTCCGGGACTTCATTTTGCTTTATGTCTTGATCACTATCATAGTTAATCCTGCACATTTAAAATCTACTTCAATCTAGATAATTATAAAGCTTAAATCAAATGTTGTCCGGTATGTCATTGGTTCATCAATGCTTCGTTCGATTCTTTGGCGCATCATCCTCTCTTGCGGCCTATTGTCCAATCGACCAATTGACCTCTATAACTTTGATTTCCTTGGTGCAATTTTTGCTCTTCTTGGCCCGAAGCCTTCTGCCGATACATTGACCGATCCTTCAGCTCGATGTCGAAGCTTCTGACATATTTTTCTCTGGCCCAACATGATTCTTCCTACTTTAATTATCTCTCCCTAATCGAAGTTTCCTGCATCACTCAAAATGCAAATCAAATCATAAATACTATCATTTGATTTCATCATCAAAATCCGAGATTAAATAATCTCCTCCTTTTTGATGATGACAACCAATTGATGATGGAGTTTAAACAAACTCCCCCTATCAATATGCCATATTGATAGAATCATGAATTTAAGTCAAAGAAAATTTTAATGATGAATATTTGCAACACGTCATCATAAAATCATGCATAATCAAAATTTCAATACATTATTCTATGCATGATCATTATCATAACTTCTCCCCCTTTGTTATCAACAAAAAGGAGAAATACATTTAGCAAGTTTCAAATCATTGCATTATAAACATACTCTCAAGTTTTATCATTAAGCAAGCTGGCAATAATTTTGAGTTTTGCAAGTTTGTAAATTTTCCTAGATGTTAAGTTAGCATGTTTTGCATCTTGAGATAAGCAAAATAGCAATTTTGCTTCTCTTGAGAATACAAGCTAGCAATTCTCGGTGATGTTTAAGATAGCAAGTTTTATATCATGCAAGCTAGTGAATTTTACAACATTTTAGAACATGTAAACTAACAATTTTGAGATGTTCAAGAAAGCAACTTTTGCTTCTTGAATTGTGTAAGCTAGCAAATCTTTCTCTTTTGAGATATGCACACTAGCAATTCTTTCTCCATGTAATTTGCAAGTTAGCAAATTTAGTAAGTTTTACATAATTTCGGAACATGCAAGCTAGCAAATTTTACACATATGAAAGTTGACAAAATTTTTGCATCTTTTGAGATGAGCAAGCTTTTTGCTTCTCTTTATGATGTGCAAACTAGCAACTTTTTGCTTCTTCTTGAAGTATGAAAGTTAGCAAAATTTTATCTTCCCCTTTGTCATTGTCAAAAAGAAAGAAAGAATATAATTTTATAATTCTTTTTCCCTTTATAATAATTTTCAAAGCATGACAAAGATAAATAATAAATTTACATCAATATTCCAATTATTATTTCAATCATAAAAAATGAAAAATCAAGTCATGATTTTTGATATATCTCTTCTTTTGTATATAGAAGGAATGATAGGGAAACAATTTTGATTCCAAAAGAAGATTCAAGTCTAAAATTTGAGAAATCAAAATCATGATCTGAAAAATGTATAAGAAGAATTTATACATTTAGGAGATCTAGTATGTCTAAGTTTATCATTCAAGCTAGCAAATTTGGTTCTTTTGAAATGCTAGCTATTTTCTTTCTCCCTTTTGTCATTATAAAGAAGAAAGAAGAAGGAAAGAATATAATAGTGTAAATGTTCAAGTCATCACAAAAATACAAAGGTGTCATATAAATATTAATATCAAATCATGAATGCCACAAGACATGATTGATTTTAACAATTTTTTTCTTTTATAAATAGCAAAAAGAAACATAGGAGATCAAATGATATAATATCTTGATTCAGGCATAAGAAATTTTAAGTTATAAATCTCCAAAAATCAAGATAAAGCTCATTCAAATTCAAATCATCAAATCAAAATTATTTTCAAGAGATTCATAAAAAAAAAAACATAGATAGATTCATTAATCTCTCATTGAAAACTCAATAAGATAGGGAATGAGAAGTTTTCAAGAAAAAAAAAATATTTTTTTCATACAAGCATGCCTTTGTCATTTATGCCAAATCAAAATAAGCATCATGTTTAAAACCAAAAAAGTAACTTTCATTACGGTAAAGATCGATAAGCCATAAATTATAAGAATCATCATGCATAATTTTGAAATATAAACTCATTAAGCATGATCAGTATGCATCATTACTTTGGGCATGATACCAAAACATGGTTTCAAGTTTCAAGATATAACATGCAATTTTCATAATTATTTTTTTAAAATAAAAAGAAGCATGATATAATTTTTTTTATATTTTATATTTTTTTATTTTTTACTAACTAATTTATAAAAAACTTATGAAAAAACATCAAGTAATTTCAAAATAAAGTAAAGGAGTTTCATTTAAGTTATTTACCTCATTGTCGAGAGTCACCAAAGCGAAGTTCGCCACTTTGTCTTCATTGATTTACTTCTCATCTTCGGATGTGCTCGATTCGTCCCTAGCTACCTTGAATATTTTTTTCTTTTTTGGTAATTTCTTCTTTTTAAGTTTATTTTTATTCTTTAATTCTTGTTTTAAGAATTTTTTAAGTTTTATTGTGAGGAGTTTAAGGTGGTCATCATCATCACTTGA
Source organism: Musa balbisiana (assembly GCA_004837865.1). Classification (NCBI taxonomy): domain Eukaryota; kingdom Viridiplantae; phylum Streptophyta; class Magnoliopsida; order Zingiberales; family Musaceae; genus Musa; species Musa balbisiana. The sequence goes on along the minus strand of CM017193.1, from coordinate 28,115,360 downwards.
GTCATCACTCAAGTGGTATTCTATTGTTCGTAGTGCCAAATCCTTCCTATTTCTTGGACGGTTATTCTCATGTTTGTTTTGTGCCATACAACTCATTTCATAAGTCATTAAAGACCCGATAAGTTCTTCAAATGAAAAATAGTTCAAATATTTTGCCTCTTGAATGACCGTTACTTTAGAGTTCTAACTCTTTTGGAAGAGATCTCAATATTTTGTTAACAATTTCAAAGTTAGAAAAACTTTTACTAAGCACTTTAGACCATTGACAACATCCGTAAACTGGGTGTTCATGTCTCCAATGGTCTCACTTGGTTCCATATGAAATAATTCAAAATCATGCATCAAAAAATTTATTCTAGACTCTTTTACTCTATTCGTGCCTTTATAAGTCACTTCTAGTGTGTGCTAAATCTCATATGCAATTTCGTATAAAGAAACATGATTAAACTCATTTTTGCTCAAAGCATAAAATAGAGCATTCATAGCTGTAGCATTCAAAGAAAGTTTTTTTTTCCAAATTATTCTATTCGTTCATTGGAGTAGAAAACTTTTGAACATAATTTTTAATAATATTCTATAAATTAAGGTTCGAGGAAAGCAAGAAAACTCTCATATGAGTTTTTCAATAAGTATAGGCTCCATTGAACATGGGAGGATGAACGATTGAAAAGCCCTCTTGAAAGCTGAAAAGAGTCATTTCTCTTGGGTGTTAAACCAAATTAGAAAAATTGTGGCTCTGATACCAACTGTTAGGAACTAGTCAACACTAAGAACATCGATTTTGGTAAATATTCGTTCGTTGAAAATCAATCGGAAAGATGTTAACTTAAAAACACTTTTGTAAACATATAATGTGGAAGTAGAGCAGTGAGCAAGTAAAATGATTTACAGCAAAGTAAAAGGCAGCAAACTGATTTTGTAGTGGTTCGATCGTCGTGAGCTACATCCACTCCCGATTCCTCTTCACTCGAGGCCACCGGCTTCCACTACCAGTCTTCCTTCAATGGGGGAAGACCACCTATTACACCCCTCTTCTTCTTTTCACAGGTTTAGAAGACAACCTTTTACAAGCACTCACTCATCTCTAAACAGAATTCAAAACTTAGAATTAGAGGAGGGGATCTCTCAAATAATTACTATAGCGTTTTCTCATTTTTAAATTCTTTGTCCTTGTATATATTAACTAGGGATGAGATGGGTATTTATAGGCCTTAAGTGGATTCAAACTTAGAGCCTAAAAGTGTCTCATCCCCGGTTTTCGAGATATTGGAGGTACCACCACTTATGCTGGGCGGTACCATCGCCTGACACCTTGCCACTAGGCAGTACCACCACCTGACAATCTCTCGGAGACTGTGTCTGGGCAGTACCACCACCTAATACAGTCTCAGAGGCTATGCCACGATGGTGCCACCCGTTGGATCACTGTTTGGGCCTTTCACTTGGCCTAACACAGCCTAAACTTGGGCCCAATTGACCCCTAATTAAGTTGGCCTAATTCCAACCCAATTATGTGCTAACTATGAATTTTAAGACATACACTAAGCTAAATAAGTCCAGTAAGTCTAGGTCTCTTCCGGTGAGCTTCCAGCGATCTTCTGACGAACTTCCGACGATCTCTCGGTAATATTCCAACGGACTCCCGACAAGCTCCTAGATTTCACGACGATATTCTTGGCGAGTTCCGACAAGCTTCTTTGGCAAGTTCCTGGACTTCTCGGTCAATTTTGACAGAACTTTCAACAAACATCCGGACTTCCGACGAACTCCCAACAAAATCTCGTTCTTGACTTTGAGACTTTATTTTACTTTATGCCTTGATTGCTATCATGGTTAATCCTGCACATTAAAACCTACTTCGATCTAGACAATTATTATAAAGCTTGAATCAAATGTTGTCCGGCATGTCATTGGTTCATCGACGCTTCGTCTGATTCTTTGGCACATCATCCTTTCTTGCGGCCTATTGCCTAATCGACTAATTGACCTCTACAACTCAATTTCCTTGGTGTAATTTTTACTCTTCTTGGCCTAGTGCCCGAACCTATGGTCCAAAGCCTTCTACCGATATGTCGACCGATCCTTCGGGTCGACGTCCAATCTTCTGACATATTTTTCTTCGGCCCAACATGATTCTTCCTGTTTTAATTATCTCTCCCTGATCGAAGCTTCCTGCATCACTTAAAATATAAATCAAATCATAAATACTATCAATTGGTTTCATCATCAAAATTCGAGATTCAATAGTGTGGATTTAACCGAACATCATAGTTGGTCGAGTCCCTCGAGACCATGGTGGTTCGGAGGCCAAACAGTACGGAATCATAAAGAGTTATAATTGGCAAGAGTGATTGGCAAGAGTTGCCTACATATACGAGCTTAGCTGATTGGTCACGTCCCTCAAGTTTACATTAAGACGTTGATTGAATCGTGATCCCAACTAGAAATCCGTTGGGGGTCTCCGCTTCACATACCGGAGGAAGTTATGTGTTTTGCAAGAAAATGGTGGGAGTAAATTAAGATAGAAGTCCATATCTTGATTGTTTATTTTTTTACAAAATTTGCATGTTATTTATTTTTGCTGCATCTTTATTTTCAAAAAATATTGCTTTTAAATCCCTTACATGGCATACTTGATGTCAACCATCTCATTGGTCTGAATTATATGGATTGGCTCCGTAACTTAAGAATTGTTCTTAAGGCAGAAAAAATCACGTACGTCCTTAATATAGTGATGCCTACGCTCGAGAAAGGGGCAAGCAAGATGAGATTACTCGCTACATGAAGTATATAGATAATTCCACTCTTGCTCAGTGTTACATGTTGGGCTCCATGACTTTTGAATTACAAAGATAACATGAAAAAATAGATACTAGATCCATTCTCCTACATGTCCATAAACTATTTGAGGAATAGGGAATGACTCAGCGATATGAGATATTCAAGAGCCTCTTTCGCACTAGGTTGATTGAGGGAACACCGATTCAAAACCATGTCCTAAAGATGATTAAGTAAATAAAGAAACTCACAGGTCTACGAATGGTCCTAGAGGATAACTTATGTGTGGATCTTGTGCTTTAGTCCCTACAAGATTTCTTTTTACAGTTCATAATGAATTTTAATATGAATAAGTTTGAGGTGATTCTCCTTGAGCTCCTCAATATATTGAGGGAGGTAGAGAGCACTATCAGGAAAAAGAAGTCAGTTCTATATACTGGTGAGACCAGAAAAAAAAAAGAAAAGTAGAAAAGTCCCATAAGAAGGGTAAGGTTAAGGGCAGATCGGGTAAAGCAAAGGTTGCTAAGAAGGACCCGACAAAGGATAAAGGCTAGTGCTTCCACTACGACAAAGATGGGCACTAAAAGAGGAACTACAAAGAATACCTTGCAGAGAGGGTGAAACAGAAGCTTAGAGAAGCTTCAGGTACATTCATGATCAGTCTCCATTTGTCAAACTCTTATGATAACACATGGGTATTGGATATCGATAATGCTTATCATATTTGTAATTCGTTATAGGTTCTGGAAAAATCTAGGAGATTAGCGAGAGGTGAGATAGACCTCAAAATGAGCAATGAAACAAAATTTGCTGCAGTAGTTGTTGGTGAGGTCACCCTACATCTGGGTGGTGGATCTATTATTGCATTAGATGCATGTCATTTTGTTCCTTCTATTATCAAAAATATTATTTCCATTTCATGTTTGATAGTTAGTGGATGTAAATTAGTATTTAAGAATAATGATTGTTCAATATTATTAGATGATGAGATCTTCACAAGAGGAACATTGCATAATGGTTTATTTATGCTAGACACTACTCCACATATCATGAATGTAAGTGTGTCTAAGAGAAAATAAGATGAGGTGAATAGTACATACCTATGTCATTGTAGGCTAGGTCACATCCATGAGAGAATGATTCAAAAGTTGCTAAATGATGGATATCTAGATTTATTCGACCATGAGTCATATACAACTTGCGAGCTTTGCCTTCATGGAAAACTGACTAACTCTCCATTTAGTGAAACTGGAGAGAGAGCCACTTTAGCAACTCATAGTGATGTATGTTGACCCATGTCAACTCATACATAGTGATGTATGTTGACCCATGTCAACTCATACATAGTGATGTATGTTGACCCATGTCAACTCATACCATAGGTAGTTACTCCTACTTTATTACTTTTATTGATGATTTCTTAAGGTATGGACATGTGTACTTAATAAAGTACAAGTCCGAGGCCTTTGAAAAATTTAGAGAGTATAAGAATGAAGTGGAGAACCAGATTGGAAAGAGTATCAAGACTCTTCGATCAAATCGAGGAGATAAGTAATTGAGTACAGAGATCATTCAGTTCCTCAAGGACCATGAGATTCTATCCCAATGGACACCTCCTTATATACCTTAGCTTAATGATGTATCCGAAATGAAGAATCATACACTGTCAAACATGGTGCGGTTTATGATAAGCTTCATCGACCTGCCTATCTCATTCTGGGGATACGCCCTAGAGACCGCAGCTTACTTTTTGAATAGAGTTCCAACTAAATCGGTAGTGTCTACACCATATAAGATATGAAAAGGGAAGAAGACAAATCTTAAGATTATTAAGATTTGGGATTGCCCTGCCCACGTTAAAAGACACAACCCTGTTAAGTTGAAATCTATGATGGAGTGGTGAAACTTGTGGGTATTATTTCTATCACGCTGAAGACCAAAAGATCTTTGTAACTAAGAGAGTAGTGTTCCTTGAGAAGGAATATATTCTTGGCGGAAATAGTGGGAGCGGGATAGAGTTGAGCGAGGTTGGAGAACCTAGCTCAAGCACCACTTCACAGCCCGAGTCTGTTCAAGTACCTAGCACACAAGTTCCAACTTTACGTAGGTCCGGTAGAGTATCACATCCTCTTGAGAAATATGTGAGATATATTAGAGGAGTGGATGTTGAGGATATTGATCCTTAGACCTATGAGGAGGCTATTACCAATATAGACTCTGAGAAGTGGTAAGAAGCCATGAATTCTGAGATAGATTCAATGTACTCCAACAATATTTAGAACCTAGTTGATGCACTCGAGAGTATTGTACTCATTGGTTATAAGTGGATCTTTAAGAAGAAGATCGGAGTAGATGGAAATGTAGAGATCTATAAGGCAAGGCTAGTGGCTAAGGGGTATCATCAAAGGCAAGGTGTTGACTATGAAGAAACCTTCTCACCTGTAACCTTACTAAAATCCATCTAAATTCTATTGGCTATTGCAGCACACTATGATTTTTAGATCTAGTAAATGGATGTGAAAACAACGTTCCTCAATGGCAACCTCGATGAGGAGGTGTATATAATACAGCTTGAGGAATTCGTATCCAAGGACTGCCCAAATAAGGTGTGTAGGTTGCTTAGGTCCATTTATAGACTGAAGCAAGCTTTTTAAGTTAAAACATAAGATTTGATGAGGCAATCAGATCTTATAATTTTGTTAAAAGTGAAGATAAGCCTTGTGTGTATAGGAAGGTAAGTGGGAGGGCTATTACCTTCTTGGTGTTATATGTGGATGACATTATAATCATTGGGAATGATGTAGGAACGTTATCTACAGTAAAAACTTGGTTATCTAGACACTTCTTCATGAAGGACTTAAGAGAATCATTATATATCTTGGGAATATAGATCTATAGAGATATATCTAAGAGGATGCTTGGCTTGTTCTAATCTAGATACATAGACACCATTGTCAAAAGGTTTGGTATGGAAAATTCCAAGAGATGTCTCATACCGATAAGACATGGGATATCGCTTTCTAAGAGTATATCCCCAAAGACTCTGGAAGAAAGGGCAAACATGGATAGGATATCATACGCCTCAGTAATAGGGTCTATTATGTATGTCATGCTATGTACCAGGCCTGATATATCGCATGCTCTGAGTGTCACGAGTAGGTATCAAGTGGATCTAGGCTTGGAGCACTAGAAAGCAATAAAGTATATCTTTAGTAATTGAGAAGGACTAAGGATCTTTTACTAGTATATGGAGGTAGTAGCCTCAGGGTTGAAGGCTATACAAACTTGACTTTCCAGTCCGATGTCGATGATAGCAAGTTTAATTTGGGGTATGTGTTCACCTTGAATAGAGGAGCAGTATGCTGGAAGAGTTCTAAGCAAGATACCACTGTTGACTCGACCACAGAGGAGGAGTGCATTGTTACAATAGATGATGCAAAGGAGAGAGTCTAGATAAAGAAGTTTATCACAGATCTGTAAGTCATGCTAAGCAACGAGTAGTTAATTCCCTTATATTGCGACAACAATGAGATGATTGCTCAAGCGAAGGAACTCAGGTCTCATAAAAAATATAAGCACATTCTGAGTAGGTTCCACCTGATCAGAGAGATCGTGACCTGAGGAGATGTAGCAGTAGAAAGAGTTTCATCCGAAGATAACATCGTAGATCCACTAACAAAGCCATTGTCCCAAATTGTCTTTGAGCGTCATAGGGATCTGATGGGGATCAGACACATAGATAATTGGCTTTAGATCAAGTTGGAGATTGTTAGTCATAGGTGTCATGCAAGCTAATCATGCGAGTGATGGTACGTGTGGCTTGACATGCAGTCTTTTTGCTTATTATTATTATTTGGTATTTTATCACTTTATATTGTCTATTGCATATTGTGATGTCCATGGATTTGTGTAATGGGAATCGAATCATGATGAGATCATGATAATGAGATCAATTTACCTTTAAACACAAATCCTAAATAATCCCGATCATAGGTTACTCGAGAAGGACATCGAGATAACCGGACATACTGGCGTATTGTATACCCATACATATGATGGAGGTAGCTAGTCTTATAACTATTCGTGTGGGGACACTAGGGATATAGTGCATGTACTCATTGGAGAATGAGTTTACTTATTGATCTGCTCACGAAATGCTAGATGGTTAATGATGTCTTATTGTCAAACAGTGATTCCATTGTTCCAGTAGTATACATGATCCTTAGACTTGAGATAACAAGGATGTCCTGTATAAGTACTCCACTCTTTGATACCAGACTTATAGGTTTGGAAGTTCTAGATCTAGCACAACTAGTTATCGGGAACGAGATTGGCAATCAACCTTACGAGAGTTATTGAGTGTCGATAGAGGATCATCCGCTCTCAATGTCATGAGAGGAATATCTCATATGTTCTTACTTAGATAAATCCCTAGCCATGGTTATTTGGATTGAGAGAGAAAGATATCTCCAAGAGAATCCGATTAGAGCGAGACTCAAGTAGAAACTATATGGGTTTGATAGCACCATGCACGGAATATGATATTTGGGATATTAGATGGATGAGGGACTATAGGTATATGGTAACTAAGGACAGACTGGTCCAATGGATAAGATTCCCTTGTATCGTTTGGGGACTATGGCGTAGTGGCCTAGTATGTCCGCAATCGATGAGTCGAGTGAATTATTATGGAGATAATAATTCGTTGAGTTAGAAGAAGTTCTGACATGTATGACTTATGGCCAACTCGATATTAGGCCTAAAGGGTCACACACATATGGTAGGCATTACGATGAGTAGAGGTTTGGATATAAGATATCCATCAGAGCCCCTATCTTATTAGATATCCAATAAGATAGGGGCTCTAGCGAATATCTCATATGTTCTTACTTAGATAAATCCCTAGCCATGGTTATTTGGATTGAGAGAGAAAGATATCTCCAAGAGAATCCGATTAGAGCGAGACTCAAGTAGAAACTATATGGGTTTGATAGCACCATGCACGGAATATGATATTTGGGATATTAGATGGATGAGGGACTATAGGTATATGGTAACTAAGGACAGACTGGTCCAATGGATAAGATTCCCTTGTATCGTTTGGGGACTATGGCGTAGTGGCCTAGTATGTCCGCAATCGATGAGTCGAGTGAATTATTATGGAGATAATAATTCGTTGAGTTAGAAGAAGTTCTGACATGTATGACTTATGGCCAACTCGATATTAGGCCTAAAGGGTCACACACATATGGTAGGCATTACGATGAGTAGAGGTTTGGATATAAGATATCCATCAGAGCCCCTATCTTATTAGATATCCAATAAGCCCTTGACCAATAAAAGCAAATAAGATATTATTAGATAGAAATCCACTAATCTAAGATGTTTGGGTAGTTGGATGTAGATTCAATACTCAATAGGGCAGGATCCATTAGGGTTAAGTTGATAGGGAGCCTCTATAAATAGGAGGGAACCAAAGGCTCATAGGCTAGAGCTTCTCTTGGTTGTCATCTCCTATTCTCCTCTCCTCTTCTCCTCCTTAGATAGCAGGCCTAGAGATTTGTGGATCACCGCTAGAGAGGAGAGCACTTAACTTCCTTCATCCTCCCCTACAGATCTATAGAGATTCAAGGATATATGATCTCCCTAGGTAAAACATAATCTTTTATATACCCAGCCTATGGGCCTTTAGTTCCCTCCTATTTATAAAAGTCCCCAGTTAACCCTAATGGATTCTACCCTATTGGGTAATAGATCTCCATCCAATTACTCAAGCCTCTTATATTAGTGGGTCTTTATTTAATAATCTCTTATTAGCTCTTATTAGATCTCATCCATGGGATCCAATAATGCGGGGGCTTGTTGGATATCCAATAAGATAGGGGCTCTAGCGAATATCTCATATCTGAACCTCTACTCGTTGCAACACCTACCATATGTGTGATCCTCTAGGCCCAATATCGAGCTGGTCGTGAGTCATACCTATCAGAACATCTTTTGGCTCATCTATATAATAATTCACTTGACTCATCAACTACGGATATACTAGGCCACTATGCCATAGTCACTAGACGATAAGGGGAATTCAATCCTTTGGACTTATTTGTCTTTAGTTACCATGTACCTACAGTCCTCCATCCATCTAATATTTCAAAGACCATATATCGAGCATGGTGTTGTCTGGCCCATACGGTTTCTCCTCGAGTCTCACTCTAATCAGATTCTCTTGGAGAACTATTTCTCTCTCATTCTCCAATATGCACCTGCATTGTATCCTTAGTGTCCCCACACGAGCAGCTATGAGATCAGTTGTCTCCATCATATGGATGGGTATACTACACACCAGTCTATTCAGTTATCTCAATGTCCCTTTCGAGTAACTTATAACCAAGATTATTTAGAGTTTGTGTTTAAAGATGAATCGTTCTTATTATCATGATCTCATCACGATCTGATTCCCATTGCACAATATATATGTATATATGCAACAAGCAATATAAAGTGATAAAATATCAAAATATAATAAGCAAATAATGCATATCATGTCACACATGTCATCACTCACGTGATTGGCTTGCAAGACACTTATGACTAGCAATCTCCCATTTGACCTAAAGACAATCACCTATGTGTCTGATCCCCATCAGACCTCTGTGACGCTCAAAGATTATCTGAGATAATGGCTTCGTCAATGGATCTGTGATATTATATTCGGAGGAAACTCTTTCCACTGCTACATCTTCTCGGGTCATGATCTCTCTAATAAGTTGGAACCTCCTTAGAACACTTCTGATAAGACTCAAGTTCCCTCATTTGAGCAATTGTCTTATAGTTGTCGCAATATAAGGGAATCAACTCCTCGCTGCCCAACACAACTCGCAAAATCTATAATGAACTTCTTCATCTAGACTCTCTCCTTTGCTGCCTCTACTGCAGCAATATACTCCGTCTCTATGGTCTAGTCAACAGTAATGTCTTGCTTAGAACTCTTCTAGCATACTACTCTTTCATTCGGGGTGAACACATACCTTGAATTAGACTTGTCATCATCGACATTGGACTGGAAGCTTGAGTCCATGTATGGATGAGGGAGGTCAAATGTCCTCCTCTCTAGTAGTGATCCACACTACAGATGACACGACGATGCTCCTCTTTTTGTAGCGCGATCTCTCCTCTCCTTTGCGCACCATAAGACCGCACTAGGACGAAGAATGGGTTGGCCCTTCTTATTGTCCACATGCCCCAAATAGGGCTGTGAGCTGAAGAGATGGAGGGAGGATAATAGGAGGTAGTAGTTAAAAGGAGTCTAGCATATGCCCTTTTGGTTCCCTCCTATTTATAGAGGTCTCTGTCAACTTAACCCTAATGGATCTTGCTCTATTGGGTACTATATCTCTATCCAACTACCCAAGTATCTTAGATTAATGGATTTCTATCCAATAATCACTATTTGCTTTTATTGGGTCTCACTTAAAAGATTTAATAATATAGGGGTTTATTAGATGTCTAATAAGACAAGAACTCAATGTATATCTAATATCTAAATCTCTACTCGTCGCAACACTTACCATATGTGTATGACCCTCTAGGCCTAATATCGAGTTGGCCGTGAGTTGTACCTATCATAATTCCTTTTGACTCAATGAATTATTATCTTTATAATAATTCACTCGACTCATCAACTATGGATATATTATGCTACTATGCTATAGTCCACAAACAATATAGGGGGATCTAATCCATTAGACATGTTTACCTTCAGTTACCATATATCTATAATCCCTCATTTATCTAATATCCCAAAGATAGTATATAGGGTATGGTGCTATTAGGCTTATATGGAATCTACTTGAGTCTCACTCTAATCAGATTCTCTCGGAGAACATTTTTTTCTCTCAATCCGAATAACCTTAGCCAGAGATTTACTTGAGCGAGAATATATGGGATATTCCTCTCATGATACTAAAAGCGGATGATCCTCTATTGACACTCAATTACTCTTGTAAGGTTGACTACCACTTCCGATGATCGATTATACTAGATTTGGAATTTCCAGACCTGTAAATCTGGTATAAAAAAGTGAAGTACTAATATAGGATATCTTTTGTGTCTCAAGTCTAAGGACCAGACACACAATTAAGACTACAGAATCACTATCCAATAATGAGATATTATTAACTATCTAGCGTTCCGTGAGTAGATCAATAAGTGAACTCATTATCTAATGAGCACATGCACTGTACCCATAGTGTCCCCACACGAGTGACTACGAGATCAATCGCCTCTATCACATGGACAAGTATATAATACACTGGTCTGTCCGTCTATCTCGATGCTCCTCTCGAGTAACATATAATTAGGAATATTTAGGGTCTATTTTTATAGGCGATTTATTCTCATTATCATAATTTCATCATGATTCAATTCACATTGCATAGATCCAATAATATCATAATATATTAAACAGATAATATAAAATGAGATAATATCAATAATAATAATAAGCAAAAAGATTATGCAATGTGTCACACATGTTATCACTTATGTAATTAGCTTATAGGATATTTATGACCAGTAGTAGAATCAAGTATATCTATACGTGATTATTTAATTCATTTAAATCTTAAAATTTAAGTTACATATAAAATAATCTAATAATTTAAATTTTTTTATATAATTTAATATTAACGAAAGCATGATAAAAAACAAATCAAAATTATGAACCTTACACAAGACTACTTGTCGAAGCCTAAAACGATGATACTAGTCTTATCAAATTTATATTAATTTTGTTAAAAATTGTAAACCTTCTGCCCGATAGACTTGCTCCCCCTCTTCCCGCGGAGAGCAGCACGGCCCCTTTTACGATCGCTCCGCAGTGCTGAAGATATCCTCCCCACCTTCGTTGGCGCAGCATCATGCCCCGTGAGCGATTTCAACTCGAAAGGCGCATGCTTTTACAAGAACACCGCATGGATGGAGTTTCACAACAAGAGCCAGTCCCGATTCGGCGGCGGCATCCTCCATATCAAGGTCTAGAGAGAGAAGTCCTCGCTCTCCAAAACCCTACTTGTTGGGATTTTTTTTCCCTTGCTCGTTGGATTCTAAGTAGAGTTTACGTAAGTTCGGGATTAGGTTCTAGGTAGTCTATAGTAAATTTCATCCGTTGTACGAGTAAACTAGATCATTAAATCGAGTTATTGTTTCTTAAGAAGAGCTATTTCGAGTTCGGATTGCAGAATTCCACAACCTAAGTTGGGTAACAAAGAAACCCTTTATTAATTGGACAAAGATTCTTATTTTGATGGGTGTTTTAAGGCTGTTCTGGTGGAAATTATGTTCTTGGAGTTATCAGTATGTCATTCTTGAAATGTACTGCGAATTTCCCTGATTTTGATCGACTAAAGCTAGTGAATTCGGGTGAAATACTACAACAGTAGAAGCTCAGTTTTTGATACAGTAATCATTGGTATCCAATTTGGTGAAAAGAATAACTTTGGGTAGGGAGGCCATTGTTGCATGAAAATTGAAAAGGAAATCTCTTGATCTTTCATTTGGATGTTTTGGTGTGAGTAAATTTCTATTATCATGTGGAATTTCTCTTTGCAGTGTTCTCCCAGCAACATTGAAAAAAAGGCTATTTCTCTGGTTCTGGTTTAGGTTTATTAGGCAAAATTACTCAGGTTTGTATTGCGGTGCTTATTAGAAAGTGGGTTCGTTGGGCTTGCGTAGGAATTTTTGAAGTATTTTATAAAAGATCTCACTACTTTGGGATACTAGGTGTTCTTTTAAGTACCTCAGAAGCGGGATACCCTATGGATCTTCCTTTTGGCTTATAGAATGTTTATTTTTTGGATGTTTCGGGTGTTTATTTGAGATTATGATTTTTTGGTGTTAGGTGGGATTAATCTTGTTGCTTTTAATGTTTAGACTCCACTCGTCCAGAACCTGGGAAAGTCAATTGGGACGAAGGTGTATATTAGTAACCTTTCTAGAGTCTCTCCATTTGACCTGTAGGAATGATTCTTGCATTGTAACCTTGGATGTTACGCTGAAAGTTTGATTGTTTGGTTTATGTAGCGATGGAGATTCTTGTTAACAATTTTGTACATAATATTTTCATTTGACTTACATAAATCTTTCCTGTGGGATACATTTGGCTTTATGTTGTAAGTTGTGTCATTTGGTTTTGCCACACAGGTGTGTCTGCTTTCTCTTTTTGGTGGTGTGAAATTAACAAACTTATGTAGTTTAACCCTTGAATTGCGGTGAGCTTTGAACAATAGGTAACATACTTTAATTTCCAGAATGAGGCTTTGGAAAATGCCCGATATGAGTATTGAATGCATTTCTTCTTTTACGGTGTGCCATAGAACAAAATCTTTCACTCAGGACCTCATTTGAAGTCTTAACTTTAGGCAGCTTTTATTGGGTTTTTCTTTGTTGCTACTTAATTTGGATTTACTGTTACATTAACTACAGAACTAGACAGGATGGCTCTCCACAAAGGTTGTTACTCCTGCTTCATCATCAGGACATGACTAAAGTTGACACCTTTTTAGGACTTCTAGCAAGATGCAACCTATTCTGTTCTTTTTGATACTTTAATAAATGTTAGTCTTATATGGAGATTGTATGTGTATCTCGTGTCTAAATTTGCTTCAAGTTTATTTGTGTAGTCAAACTGGCAAATTGATGATCGATTTATATCAAGTGTTCATCATTGGAGTCTTATTTAGGAGGTTCACTATAATTCAGTAAACCATTCTTATTGTAAACTTTTGTAGGGCAACATAGCTGGATGTTTATCATTGGTCGATTGGGATAAAAATGAGATCATGGCTGAGAGAGGAAATTATAGTAGCACCGACAGTTGAAATGCTTTGAAAAACTAAATCTACAGATTTAATCATGGTCGGCCTCATCAGTCATGGGCAAGTAGCTGCAATGTTTGTCATCGCAGGATTTCTCAAACTGAAGAAGAGCAAGAGTTGTTATATGGACATACGGAATGGTGCACCATTTTAAAATCAGACTTCTCCTTCAGTAACATAGGCCACCAGCACAATTATTGACATGGTCAAAGGAATCCTCTACCCTGTCCACTGATCCTCCTCTTGGATATCCTAAAAGGAATTTTTTTGCTTTCTTTATTGTGTCATTTGAGGAAGGATCTAGGTGTCATTGCTTTTTTATCTGGGAGTATTTTACTCAGTTCTCTTTTTTTTCTTTATCCAGGCCAGCAATGCCCATAGGTAGACATGCATGGATCTTTACATCTTTGTAACTCCATATCGTGTGACTTTGGATTACTACTTTTTGTCTAGTGAACATACCCTTGATTTTCCTCAGTGGGAGAGAGAAGATGAATATGAATATGTAAGTTGTTTACTTATCTTTTACATTAGACATATATGTTCACACAAATGCATGTATATGTGACACAACACACACACATATGCATATTATAAAAGACAATATTCTCTTATTCTACTTTGTTATTGTTTCTGAAATCAGGTGAAACATAATGGAATGTCAATTTTCCTTTTGGAATCCAGGATGATTGGAACTCTTCAGGCTCTATGGCATGTTTTTCCCTTGTTTACAAATTCTGGATGGGTTGAAAGTTCAAATCTTGCTTTCCTCAAAAAGCACATGGGGGCTACATTTGAGGGGTGTCCGCAACCATGGATTTCAAGTACCAATGTTAATGATATTCACTCAGGAGACTTCCTGGTTATATCAAAAATTCGTGGGCGTTGGGGTGGCTTCAAAACTTTAGAAAAGTTGGTCACTGGTTCTTATGTTGATCATTCTGTAGTTTGCCTTAAAGATTCAGAAGGAAATCTTTATATTGGAGAATTGGGTCCTCGAAATGGGAAGGTTAGATCTGATTTGTTGCTTTATTATTGCAAAATTGTTCCATGCTTTATCTGTTTGAATGTTTCATATATATATATATATATATATATGTATGTATATATATGTATGTATATGTATATGTATGTATATGTATATGTATGTATATGTATATGTATGTATATATATTTATATGTATATGTATGTATATGTATATATATGTATATATATATAGTATAAATATGTATACATATGTATATATATGTATATATATGTATATATATATATATGTTACAAAAAGATTATAGGTAAGGAATCTTTCTTTTAGTTAGATATCTTTACAAGACAAATTTCCCATTGTCTTTTTGAACTTTTAGTTAATTGTACCTGAGTAAACTGAGCCATATCATGGAGTGCATAGATGGGATGCACCAAGTTTGACCATGATCTCCATGTCAATCATTCTCTATTATAATGAAATGGTATAGGCATGTGTTTAGTTTGATAACATCATGATTTTCTTAATATGTTCTGGAAACTTATTATGTGAAAGTGCAACTACCCTATTTGTTCTATACTGTCTTGTTTGAGAAAAATTCTGTGATATTGGAAGTGTTATAAGGACATTGTACTGTGCATAAATGCATTCAGAGCCACCATCATGACCTTCCTGATAAATAATAAAAAGTTTACCATTTAAGCCTACTTGTTTTAAAATACATTGTTTGAGTTATGCTTTTAGAACAACAATGAAAAGAGTTCACTTTCTTTAAGATGATTTCAGCATTTGTTAGTTAAAATATGAGAAAGAATACCTATACCTTTATGGTTATTTGGTCTGGACAATCTGAAACCTCAAATCATGTGGACAAGTAAGGAAGAGTTGGATGCTTCATGGAAATATTTGGATGTATTTAACAAGTATCCTGCGGATATTGGGCTGGTACCCATTATGAATGTACAACAAGCAATTCCAAGACCTTCTTTCCTTCATAAATTCGCTCTGAGAAAATTGATAGCTAATTGAGACTCTGTACAATTAAGATTAACATAGGGAGAATTATTAGAATGAAACTAATTATTTCTTTTGATATGTAATGTGATAGTTCATCAACAACACCAATATGCAAAGTTGTCTTGTACTTGATATAGAGGTACATGGCTTATGGTTTATCTTAAGAGACTTACCTTGCATCAACCGCTTGGTAGCACTCAGCCAGTGACAAACCAATATTGTTTTAGATGTCTATGCATGCCGGAATTACTCTATTTATTTTCATATCTATACACGTGTCTGGTGCTTGTTCTATTTCTAGACTAAAAATTCAGTTGGATTTTCACATTGGCTAATCATTAACTAAGATGACAAGCTGGATACAAACCCCTTGTTGATTTCTTGATATCAGCAAATCTAATTAAAGCAAAATGAAAATATAGAATTCAGAAGATAATTTAGTGGCTGTCATAAAAAGTCATAAGAGTATATTCTAATCGTCCCTTTCATTAAGACCACAGAAGGGACAGAAAATTTCTTGAGCCATTTAGATTGAAATTCTTACAGTTTCAAGATTTTATCATTACTTTTGGCATATTTATTGACTTTAAAAATCTGACGTGACATTTATGGGTTCTGTGCAATGCATCAGTAGTGGAATAGTAGTTTTTGTGCAATACCTATCAATCATTGTACTTAATTACTTTGACGGATCCAGCTGTAGGAAGAAAAAGATGATGACATACCTATCAATCATTGTACTTAATTACTTTTTACAGGGAAATGACATAATAGCTATTCCACCATGGGATGAATGGTGGGAATCTGAACTCAAGAAAGATGAATCAAATCCTCATATTGCATTGCTTCCTCTCCATCCAGATATGCGAGCTAAATTCAATAATACTGCAGCATGGGAGTATGCAAAATGCATGTTGCATAAGCCTTATGTTTATCATAATATGATCTTCAGTTGGATAGATACTGTAAGTGGGAATTACTTGCCACCACTGGATGCATGTGGTATGATATTGCTAATTCCATCTTTTGAAGCCTTATTGTCTAAATTTTTTATTATCTTATGTGCTTACTTTTATCGCTTATAACACTGTTAGGATGTTCAAATAATTATCGTGTCTTGTACTCATTGTCATACGATACATTTGTCATTGGAAACTCTTCTGTAGATGCCAAGATTAGCAAGTTTTTTGAAGCTTTTCATAGTTCTTTAAATTCTGTAAGAGGTTGCAGTCAACTGATCTTTTAAGTGCAGTTACTGAATGGAAATATTCTTTAGTCTTTGATTGTAACTGGATTTAGTCATCATATGTTATTTTTATAATTCAAATTTACTTGCAATCAAATCTCAATGGTCGGAAAAGATACATGTAGCTGACCGCAAATAGTTGAGACAGTTTATTGTTTTTTATATTCAAGAAATTGTTTGATTTATAGGATAGTGCCATCTTCCATTGGCTTATTGGTTACCTGTGGAATATGGGATGTTTTGTTCTCTGTAGCAGAGTTTATCATTCTCCTTTGTTTTAGACTTCCTCAGTTATACAGATTGTTGGATGGTTGTGATGATCACATAAAATTTAAATTCTACCTTTAACGCTTATAATCTTTTAGGCAAGTCTGCCTCTAACTTTAAAATGCTTCAAATTCAGTATCACCAATCCAAACATCATATAGATCAATTTCTGAACCAAATAGAGATGCAGTCTTGTCAGCCACCATTTGTTGTCAATGGAAGGGATGAACATTGGTTTCTTGGAGATCTGTGATCAGCATTTGCTAATTGGGTACTTCAAATTGATGGATCCAGGATTCAGCCAAAATGAATTGAACATATGAGTGAAAAGAAAAAGATTACCCCTTTGAGATGCTTTTCCAATCTTGGTGCTATTAGATTTCCTAACTTATTTTGTGTCTTGATTTATGAAAAGAATTGTTTATTTGATTTTTAACTATTTCTATTTGCTTTTGTATGATGACAATAATTAGATATACTTTGTATCATGTTCTGAAATATTTATTTATGTTAGTTGAAGTAGATATGCATTTTCTTTAAAATGCTTTATCAGAAAAGTCACCTACAGTGGAGACAAAAGCAAGTTTTCTGATGTTCTTCTGTGAGGCTGTTTTTTTACAATCTAAATTATGTCTGTGTGAGGGTGGTCCTTGTAAGGAGTTTGCTAAATGCTAATTTGATGCTATAGGTGGCTTCTGCGATGATGTGTGGACTAGGCTCCAGCCATCCTATGCTGCTAATTTATGGAATGAAACTCTGAACAAACGACTTGGAACCCAGGTTTATTATCTGCATCTTGTTGTGCATACTTTCCAAATCTTGCATACATGAATGCAGCTTTTTATGTTTGACAGATATATCTAGTGAGCTATGATTTTTTTCCCTCTTAATCACCATTTCTCTTATTTGACCTGTTATATCTATTAGTTCAGTCCTCCAGAATGTAACCTGGACTTGAATTTTACTTTCAAGAATGCACTAATTAAAAGCTCTGTTGCAGGGTCTTGATCTGCCTGACATTATTGTTGAAGCAGAAAAGAGAGGAACATCTTTTGACAAGTTGTTGACAATTCCTGATCTAGATCATTGGGTCTACACTGATGGAAAATCAACCTCGTGTTGCCTTCATTCTTGAAATATATAAGGCGGCAGGGCTGTTCCATCCAATTGCCAGCTCCACACAAGTCACCAGTTTACCGTAAGTCTTTTGACTCAATTTTAAAGCAACAGTTTGTTGTGTATTTGTCATCATCAAGACTTCCTCCATCGATTGGCACAACATTTTTGTTTTTTCTTGTTGTGTTAACTAACTGCACCTAATTTATGCTTCTAAGACTTAGATAACTGTTAGTGATACATCTGAATTGTCATTCTGTGCATTCGAGTTGGATGTAATTCTTGATGCTAAGCAGATGAAAGATGCCTGCCTACACCCTCAAACTTCTTCGAGAGCAACATAAGCCGCCTGCCGGAATGGTGCGACAAAGATGATGATTGTGAAACTCCCTTTCTGTCAAATTAAGGGCAGGTACCGCATGGAATTACCAGGTTACAACTCCATGCAGCCATACCCACACATCATGAATGAGAAATGCCCAACCCTTCCACCAAACTATGTCAGGACCAAGTATTGCTGAATTGTGATGCTTATCCCTTTTTTCCCATTCTTTCTTCATAATGTGTAGTGTGTGTGTGTGTGGGGGGGATTAGATAGCAGATTAATTAGGTTAGATAAAGGCTCCTCTTGATGGGAACTGCTGTTAGGTTTAGATAAGAGGAAGCCATAACCAATAGGATGTGCTGGTAAAATTATGATGCTCGACTGCGGGCTTGGATTTTGGCAGAAGCTACTTATTGCGTCTTGGCCGTGTTTTAGATCTGCTAGTTAATAGCTTCACGAGAACTAAAATGAAATGTAAGATCTATTAAGAAATATTAAAATACAAGGTCAGTTATTTTTTCTATGTGTCAGGGTTTACTTGCTTTGCTCAATGATTCTATGTAATCGATGATGAATGTTAGCAGCACGAACTAACCGTGTGCTTGAAACGATGGCATCATCCCGCGATACTGAGTCCTTGCACTCGTGACCTAATCGAGGTGTGGAGCTTTTTAATTGCGGCACGGAGACAATGTGCCATGTGTAAGAAGATACACGCCGACTTGTATTGCTGATGGTCGAGATGAATTTAATACGAGAGGACGGTGGGCGATCCTCCGTGCCTGCCGGAGTCCCATGCATCCTAACTTAAATCGTGGTGTCGGGCATTTTAAGGTTCTGTACAGAGACGATTTGCCGTGTGTGAGCTCATGGCGGGGAGAACAATGGAGATCCCTGTATCTTTCGAAACAGGGAATTCATTTCCGCAGGCATTATCGCAATAAAAAGAAATGCCGACTGCTACTCCTGTCCTAGGTGCACAGGGGATCCTCATCGACACGCACGAGGATTGCATGAAGCGGCACTCGCCGACTAGGGAGGGAGAGAGAGAAGAGAGAGAGATTCCTGACGACGCCGGATGTCCTACAGGCGCTGCAAGAAGATACGCGCCGACTTGTATTGCTGATGGTCGAGATGAATTTAGTACCGAATGCACGGCCCGGTGAAACACACGTCTCCTTGTTACTACTTGGAAAGGATTCCAACTCCAATAAAGCACCCGTCTCCAGCCCTTTACTTTCCTATGGCCTCCCCTACCCGGCACACGACTCCGTCCTCCGTTCTCCCTTCTCATCTTCCCTAACCATCAGTCATTTTTCTTCTTCTGCCGCTCCTCTCGTTTCTCCTCGCCTTGAGCCATTTCACCGAAGTCAAGCTGCAATGGATGGGGAAGGCGAAGAGGAGCACTTGGTGGAGGAAAGGGAGGTGGAAATGGTGGCCTTCACCGGCCCCCGCAAACCCGTCTACAGAAAAGGTTGGTTCTTGAGGCCCCTCGGTGTTCCATTTTTCCCTCCGAGGCGTAAAAGGCCCTCCTTTGTTGATCTCGATGATTCCATGGTGGTCTTCAATGGGTGGGCGTCCGTGTCGCCTAAGTGGAATCAGTGGGTTGACAAGCTGCGGCCCATTTATGGCGGATTATGGAAGAAAGTTGGGATCTTTGATGCGATACACGCCTCTACCTACAGGATCAGGAGAGACTCGTCTTCAATTTTGGCGATCTCAGCGTCTTGGTGCCGGGATACCAGCACGTTCATCTTCCCCTGGGCGGAGGTCACTGTTACATTGGAGGATGTGATGATTCTTGGGGGCTTTCCGGTGGCCGGCGAGCCCATAAGGGGCCCTTTGCACGGGGAGCTCAAAGAGATCGAGGTGCAAATGACGGCTGAGCGCAAAAGTTTCAGTCGGTCCCCAAGCAAAAGGGCTAATCATAATCAGTGGATGATGCGTTACATGGAGTGCGAAGGTGACGAGTTAGAGCACATTGCGTTTCTTGCGTTATGGCTGTCAAGGTTCGTCTTCCCCGCTCACTCTTTCAAGACTGTGACGCAGAGCGTGCTTCCTGTGGCCATTAGATTGGCACAAGGCGCGAGGATTGCCCTTGCACCTGCAGTGCTTGCAAGCCTCTATCGAGACTTGGGGAAGGTGAAGGATTATTTAGCCGACAGAGGTAGGCAAAAGGTGTCATCTTTGGTCATATGGGCTCCTTTCAATCTACTTCAGCTGTGGATTTGGGAGCACTTTGTGGCCTTGAGGCCTGCAGGGCTAAATGAAGTCAACGACTGTGAACCGAGAGCAGCAAGATGGCATAACGTCGGAAAGAAACTCAAGCTGGCATTATTGCGATCAGTTCTTGAATCGCCTAATGAGTTCCAGTGGCGTCCTTACACTGTTGGTTTGAGGAATTGGCACAAACCATGTTTCTACAAGGACAAGGGGCTGTGGATTCAAAGCGTTGAAACCCCAGGTGTGGAGCTGAAATCCTTTGCCCAGTTCTTGAGGAGAAGCGAGCTAGTCGGGCTGGATTGCATTGAGCAGTATTCTCCACAAAGGGTGGCAATGCAATTCGGGCTGGATCAGGACATACCCGGTTCCGTTGTCCGGACTAATTTGACCTGGGAAGCAGCATGGGAGACCTATGACATATCCAGGAAAAATATTGTGTTCTATGTCCCTCCCCAGCTGTTTGAATCAGATGTCACTCTCCAGTATTCAGTTTGGTGGAAGCAGAAGATTCGACCTCGTGCTACTGGCACGATTAGTAGTGTGGAACAACCAAATAGTTCTTTGAAGAGTGCAAAAGTAATTGCAGGTAAAGTAAGGGGTGTTAAGAAGATGAAGTCAGTCCAGGTTTTGACTTTCGGCAAGAAAAGGACCGTGCAAGAGTGTTATGATAGTGACACTACACTTTCTCACTGGTTTGCTTGTAATGATAATCAGGAAAGCAGGGAAAACAAATGCATAAAAACTCAGAAACATTCATTAACATCTTCAGAGAAGCAAATGCGGCCTATTCGAGAACAAAAGTCAAATAAAATGCTAAAGCTATCTCAAAAGTTTCCAAAGGATATAAAACAGAATTCAAGTACCCAATGGCAAAGCAAGAGGAAGCAAGCCAAAGAAGCATCTTCCACTGATCCATTGGATGAGGAGAAGCAACTCAAGAGACGGACTGCTGGAGAATATGCATGTGAGCAGATGCTAATTAAAAACAGCAGAGAAGCTCTTCAATCTGCACAATCAGAATTCTCAATAGAACTTACAGAAGTTACCAAACAAGAGGAAAATTCAACAAAAGGCAAACAATCAAAGATTCATGTGAAATTCAAGAAGTTAAAGCATGAAAACACCGAGGGCAAGGAGGATGAAGTGTTGACTGAAGTTACTGAGACAGAAGATGTGCGAAAAATAAACCTCAAGGAAGAAAATTCCCAGGAAAAAGAGGTCGAGGGAAAAAATGCTGGAGAGCAACAGGTTAAAAACTTGAACAATGAAAATGCGGAGGATGAGGAAGATAAGACATTTGTTGATAAAGTTGATAATGAAAACGTTGGAGAAATGCAAATTAAAATGTTAAAGAAGCAAAATTCTTCAGACAAGAATGATAAGGCAATTATAAGAAATGATTACAGAGATTCTGGAGAATCCTTTTTTGACCAAATACTGAAAATGGTACCTGAAAAAACTCTTCCTCTGGAACAGGAAGAGAAACTGAAACAGAGAAGAGGAAAGAAATTTTCACCAAAAGCTGAAGAATCAGTGCATGAAATGGAGATAAAAGAACTCAAGAAAGAAATTGCTGCAATAGAGGCAAGAGTAATGGCCTTGGAATCACTGGCTGAGGTTCAAACCTAGCATAATAACACCTAGTTTGTGCTTTCTTTAGTAGTTAGTGTACTGAAAATGAGATGCTATACTTGTTTTGCTGACTAACATTTAGCTAATCAAATGCTTTTAGTTTCTTCAACTACAAGAAATGTTGTTTGATAGTAAACAATCTTTAAATGCTGAATATTTGATGATTAAAGTTAGAGATAGGATGATTCTTAAGTGCAAATCTTGTAATCCTGTAAAGTTGCACAGAAGGCTTGTTATAACATATTGTGCTTGTAGAAACAACCAACTTATAAAAAAGGCTTCTGCATCTTGCAGGCTGTTGCAGTTTTGCAATGTCCTAAATGCTAAATTCCCTGTATGGTAATGCTATATGCAATTATTGGAAAGAATTATGATTTTTGATGGATGAATAAGTTTCCTACAGACTTCTTCAATATGCCAGTGGCAATGCAGCATCTGAAAACTACCTCATGCAGAAAATACATGAAATTGGTCTCATTATGAATTTTCATCTGCAGGCCTGAGTTTGCTTAAATATAATATAAGCAGGACTCTTATCTCGTACTCCTAGTGAATGCATTATCTTTTGAGACTTGTATTTGTTGTTTTATAACATTGGACAAGTCAACACCTATCTTGCATGGCATTATATTGTGTCGTGCCTGTTGGCATGCCTTTATGTCCGCTAGATCAAGTTATAAAATTAACCTAGCCACATGTATATATAGTACTCAACTACTCATCATATAGCATGCTCTGACATTGTCATGTGTCACTGCTTTTCTAGCATGGTACGTTCCAGTTTATGCTGATCGACATGGCAATCCTTATAAAGGTGCATCTGTAACATTCATATCCTTATTGTTCACTTAATTGTGGCTTTCTATATCTTCAATTTTTGTCCCCACATGGCATCACCCATGTAGACAAGGAAATAAAAATAATAATAGTAAGGAACTCTGGAGACTGCAGTGCTTTTCTTAAGAAGAAAGATCACTATTGTTCTATTCTTTCTGCAAAGGTGCAGAGCGTCATAGTAAGAATTGAGCCAATCAGCTTGCACCTTAGGCTGGTGTTCTGTTGGATCACCATTCAAGGAGAAAGGACTTCATGTGACCTGGCTGATTAGAACATTTTCTGTACAGAATAAATATGCAAAGTAGTGCAAATTGTTTTATGGGATGTCTCTAAAGAGACAATGTAGTGCACAATGGATGGAGCAAATGAACAGAAAATACTATCAATGCATTAAGTAATTTACTGGTTGATCTAGTGTACAAGTTGATTAGCCTGCTATAATTATTAGCAACTGACAATATCATCAACTTGATCTTATCATTCTTCAATGTCTCTGGTATTGTATCCTAGATTATGTCCAGAAACCATATAACTCGACCAAGTCTAGATTTTGTCCTTTTCTAATTCCATCTTTTTTCCTCAAGAAGATATATAATTATTCGTAATTCGGCTACTTACATAAGAGACATGCTCTAAATGGGTATGGACGTACTTTAGAAAGACTAAAGCTGTAGTGACACCACAATGATATTTTGCTTATGCAGTTTACTACGACATTTGCAACTTGCAAGAGCTAAATTTAGCACATGCAGCACCCAATAGTATGTGTTCTTGATAAACAGTAATGTTAAAAATGTCAGAGATGCTGTCCCAGAAAGGATCAGATCTTTTCTTCCACTGCTCTGTCAGCTTTTCATGGAATCCTGTTACATATAATTGCTTCAGCTAGCTTGGCAGGCCTTTCCAGGACAGCTGATCAAGTTTTGGGCATTCTGAATCTGCAATGTCTCCAGAGATGCAAGGTTTATCAGATCACTTGGCAGTTCAGTTAGATTGTCGCAGTCAGTGATTCTTAGTTCTTTGAGTGAGGTTAGCTTCTGGAACCACTTCTCTTGTTCATCAGTAAAAGATACAAGGGAGCTGCAGTAAATAACATCCAGTCTATACACTGAGGAAAGACTCTCGGCTGGAAGGCAATCAGTGAGCAGTGAGATGTTATCTATGCTAAGTTTCAGAATTGATGAAATATCTTTGGTTTCACATGAGTCCCAGATATCATCAGATAGAATAACTTGTGGCTTTTCATGTGATTCCCAGGTAGGATCATCTGAGAGCACAACATGAAGTTTTTCAAGCAAAGTGGGCATAACAAGTGATCCTCTTAACTTGTGGCAACGATTGATCTGTAGCCTAGAGAGGCGAGGGAATAATTGATGGCTTGTCTCTATTCCTGACCACTGCCTCCATTCAATCATGTCACTGAACAGAAGCTCCTCCAGTGAGGGGAATGTTGTAACATTGTCACCATAGAATCCAGGGCCAATATGCTTTACAGCTTTTAGAGATTTTAGATGCAGAATTCTGAGGAAAGGTAGTAATCCAAGTGGTGGCAAGGCTTCCCAACCCTGGCAATCCTCTAGTTCCAAATGTTCAAGATTGGATAACAAGGTATGGTTCAGCCAACTTGGAGATTTGATCCCCATATAGCCTGTGATTCTCAGCTCAGTGAGGTTGGGATGTGGCTGAAGAGCTTCAAGTACCTCTTCATGCTTGTCAGGGTTATTTTCTCTTTTCTCCAATTGTCTCCAGAACAAAAGCAATGCATTAAGGTGCTCTTTGTTATCTAACCTGGCCTGTATGCACTCTGTTGCACTTCCAACCATATCAAGATTCATAATGCTTAATTGTCCTCGAAGTTGCCTCATGTCTCTCAACTGTCCTAGCTCATATCCTTTCTTCTTCCTTATATGAAACTCTTTCAGCACTTGCAGAGATCTCAATCTACCAATTTCGCTGATAGTAGAAACTTTCTCCTGATTTATGTCTAGATAACGCATGCTTATTAATTTGTGCATTCCTGTAGGTAACGGGCTGCCTTGATGCAACGGCACACAAAACTGGAGACTCAACCCTTGTAGATGGTAAAGCCTGCAGACTGACTTCGGCAGGCCTGATAATTGACTGCCTGGGACTTCCAGATACCTGAGATGCTTCAAGTGACCAATACTCTCAGGTAATTCATCCAGCACTAGTTCATCCAGAACAATAACCCGGAGGCATTTCAATTGTTTCAATGCTACTTCTATGAAATTTATGAGATTGTACCTGGAGAGGTTATCCAGTAAACTGCCACTGACTATGAGGCTACGCAAATTTTTCAGCTTGTGTAGATTCTCATGGATGTTAGCCAGATTACTTGAACTAATATACATGTGCCGCACCCGATCTGGGATTTCTGCTGGTTCATCATCTTCAACTCTAAAGTGTTCATGAGCAGACAAAGATTCTGCAAGGTGATGCAGCAGGTCATGAACCACATATATTTTAGACTGTTTGATCAATTCAGTGTCCTGAAAGAAGGACCTATATAGTAATTCATCAAAGTAGTCCTGACCTATCTCTTCCATTCTCTTCCCTGCTTCATTGGATTGAAGAAAACCTTGTGCCATCCACATTCTGACTAATCTGTCTTTGTCAAAGTGGTAGTTCTTGGGAAACAAAGAAAAGTAGACAAAACACTGCTTCAAGGCTGAAGTAGGCAAGTGCTCGTAACTTAATTTTAGAGCTGGGAAAATGTCATCCTTCTGTTGTTCCACTTGCCACAATTTGCTTTCCATTATGTTCCTCCAGTGTTCTTCCTCTAGCTTGGACTTCAGTACACCTCCAATTGTCTTGGCTGCTAATGGTGAGCCAACAAGCTTTTTAGCTATTTGCTTGCCAATCAACTCCAATTTGGGATGATCATTAGGGTTAGCTTCACCAAATGCACATCTTTCGAAGAATTTCCAGTACTCTGCATCATTTAAACCCTTTAGGAATACTATGTTTTTGGCCTTGGTCCCCATCATATTTGCTACCTTTGGAATCCTTGTGGATACTAAAACTCTGCTACCCTCTCTTCCAAAGTAAAATGGTTTCTTGAGGGTCTCCCAACCACTTCTTACCTCATTCCAAACATCATCAAGGACAATTAAGAATCTCTTTTCCTCTAGCCTTTCCTTGAGAGTAGCTTGGACCATGTCTAGATTTGTGAAATGATGCTGATCATGACGGCAAACAGACTCTACCATCTGTCTTGTGATCCTTTTTACATCAAATCTTTCTGAGACACAAACCCATAATTTCAGATCAAAATGATAATCAATCCTATTATCATTGTAGACGCATTGTGCAAGAGTAGTCTTTCCCACCCCTCCAATCCCGACTATTGACACAACAGAGAACCTCTCATTGTTGGATATTGATGCATCACCTTGCTCCGACAACAAGCATACTAAACTGTTGATTTCATGCTCTCGGCCCAAAATTTCTGATTCACTTGGGATTGAGGTAGTATCTCTCCACTCCGGCACATCACTTTGTGCATCAGAACTTAGAACTCTGTGCCGATTCTGAGCACCCATGTCTAATTTCAAGTTTTGGAAGGTCCTGACAATCTTATCGAACCTTTCGACAACCTTGTCCAGTTCATTTAGCCCCTCATCATGGAAAATTAGACGTTTGAAAAAGGAACTAGCAGACTGAGTGAAACCAACAGAAGTGGAAGAGAAGTTTTTGTGCAACTTGTTCTTGCCCTGCACCATTTTTCTGAGGAGCTGGTAATCGAAACAGTCAAGCACATCCTCTGCGGTAAGTGCAGCATCTTTGAGCTCCCACAACCAGGTTGCTAAGTGTGTGTCCTCGATGGGCAAGTGCTCAGCTGAATGAATCACAGCATGGATGTATCTGAGATCGGCCTCCAGCTTCTTCAGCTTATTCTTGACACCTTTCTGATACTTGAGCTGCTTCTCGGTGTAGGAACAAACCTGGTCAGCCAACTTAGAAATGAAAGCAGATGCAAATAATTCTCCTATCACTAATCCTGCCATGGATGCAAGTCTTTGTTGCTGCAAAGAAGCAAATTAGGACCTCTGCAGAATCATCAAAAGCAGATAAGGAGAGAGTGCTGCCCGCGGTATCTGTTTGGAAATAATGGCAGGTATGGTCCCGCAATTATTGCTAAAATGACAACTTGTATTATAATTTCATTTAAACTGGCTGGTACGTGAACACAAACACATAGTTTGATATGATTTATAGTGTGCCATTTGGAATTGAATGGGAAGAGTTTGGCACATAACTGCAGTTAACTTTGGCATTTGAATGTGCGATAGGATTCTGTGCATTTGATTGATCATCCAACGACTGACTCATTCCTAACTCACCAACCAGATAACTCAGTCATCTAAGCAAACGATAACTAGACTAATCAAATTGGTTTGATGATTTACTTGCGAGTACAAAAATCTTGATTCTGGTCTAAATGTTAAGGTGTGTGGTAGAAGCAGCAAATTGGTTTTTCTAATATCTTAGTTCATATGGTATGCATATCTGTAGTCAGGTTATTATTGCCACACCTGCTCATTTTCTGAGTTCCATCACCCAAACCCCTATGTCCTGGTTAATTGTAGAATGGTTGACATGTTCAATCAGCTTAGTCAAGTCTTAATGGCAGAATCTTCCATGAGAAGAAAAGTTGTTCATCAGAAGTGCTCCCATGAGATCATCATGACTCTTTTTAATTTTTTTCTATTAACATTCTTTAGTTTTGTGTCGTGTTCTTGGTTTGTCAGCTCTCATCTAACACAGACAAACTGACGTAGACGACATTTACCTCTTCTTCCTGGAAGGTGCATATGCTTGCGACCTTTTTTTGATATCTTGTGCGTTGGGATCACTCGAGATATGTTGTGTTATGATAGGCTCGTTCGAGCCGCCCTCCTGGGCTGTGTATGAGGGATTGCAAGAGGGAAATGTTCTTGGAAACCTCTCCAGTTCTATGTCCAAAATCGAAAGACCCAACATTCATTTACAGCGCATAATCAAATTATGTTCCCTTTGTTGGCCAATTCCACCCTCGTTTGATCCAACGACTAAAAGTTTCTAGGCGAATACAGGCTTTGCCAAAAGTTCCTTCTTCTAGTGATCTGGAAAATGGCTAAAAATTGAAGCACCATGATAGATCATCTAGCGACTGATTAGCTTGCAAAACGATGGATCTACGACAAAAAAAAGAAAAGAAGACCACTAGAAATCAAATGTGAAATGATAGGTTGAATTGAGAACAAGGTAAACTCTTTATGCAAGAAATTTTTGTTTTACAATATGAAGCACAGAGGGAGCAAGTTACAACAAGATTGAATCTTTTATTCGTTCACCTCCCCTTAACATTGTGCATTAGCTAAAAGGAAAACATTATGTATCAGCCCAGACAGGTGAGTTATCATATTGCACCTTCAGAAATGCACATGCAGGACAGGTTGAAAATGATGATTGGGACGAGAACTCATAGTGCACGATGATTTGAACCCGTGCCTCACATGTACATACTCTTGGAGTTTTCATTGCACCATCGCTGCAGGTGCAAATGCAATCATGAAACCTTGTTGATCACCACGATTCTTCTGGGGCAGAAAGTTGATCATCTACAAAGATGTTGAGCTCCATAGGCTACAGCAGATGCAGCTGTTGTTGAAGCCACCAACCAGCTGCAAATAAACACACAAGCACATTTGGTTATTCTTTCTTGATGGAAAAGATGAACAATAATAATTAACATGGCGAATGCATCCGACAGAGCAGCCAGAAAGATTATATTTGGTAACATAGGTATAAATATTGTTGCAGACTGACTTATTGGAGTGTATGAGCTAAGAATTATACGCATCCAAGAATGACAAATGGTGTCCGATACCTCAAGTAGGTTATATATTCCTGAGTTTCTGTCGAGCCAAAGTCGGGTTGCAGAAGAGCAGCAGCAACTAAAAGCAACTGGAGCACTGTGTTCACCTGCATTTTCCACTCTAAAAGAATTGAGACAGATTTCCTTACCCAAGAACAATGTGAACATATTTCATCAAAAAAGCATCACGTAACAAAAGCTGGATTAGATGAATAAAATTCATACCTTACTTATGAGGAGAGGTTCTACCTTCTCCCTATGAGCCGCATCAAGATTGATAAATTCAGACCAACTCTTCCACTAAAACAGAAATTGTCAAAGAATTCATTAGTAAGTTAATCAGAATGAAACCTCTATTATAGCCTGTGCAGAAGTTACCTCCCAACCCAGGCTAGAAGCTCTTTTATAAACTGCACCACTGACGAGAGCAACATCTCTTAGAACCACCAAGCCAACAAGCACAGCTTCAGAATCCACAAAGAAAGTCAGGTGGTTTCCCATGTTGCTTTTTCCAAATACGGTTCTTGGAAACTAAAACTAGTGTCCTGATCTAAAATCAAAAATAAAAAGGAAAAACATGCTTTAAAAGGAAAACCTCTCTAATTTCCAATTAATCTTGGCTCTTCACTGGTAACATCAGCTGTGAGGTATAAGTATATATAATTGTTAGATAAAGAGGTATAAGTTTGGCTAAATTGATTGCTTGTCTATTAAATAAATAAACATAATTTGAACAATTTCACTGAATGAGCAATGGAACAAAAAAAAGGAAAATTTAAACATAATGTTCCTCAGTAAATTGCAAGAAGATCCAGTAGTAAGGCTTTGATGATTACTCACGATTTAAGAGCTCCTTCTCAACCATAGCTAAAGCAACACAGCTAATCAGAACCTGCACTGGCATGATTAAGAGTAAAGATAAGCACATTAACCAAAGGATCACTGGGTATCAGACAAGGAACTTCATTAGTCACAATCCTCATCCAAGAAAGTTTAACCTTGTCAGCAAGTGGATCAAGATAGGACCCAAACACTGAATTAATACCCATCTTTCTTGCAAGGAACCCATCCAACTAAAAGGAAAAAAAGAGACAAAATAAGAGTAATGACTAAGAACTGGAAGTTGAGTGTACAATAAGTTGGCAATAGTAAACATGGAGTTTATGACCCACCCAATCAGTCGCTCCAGAGACAACCAATGCACCAAAAGCCGGAAGATACATATCGTGTAAAATCATCCTACATCAAGTACTTTGTTAAAATTGTGAAGGCAATATGATCAAGCATTGATTTGTTGATGTATTGCATAGTATCAAGATTCATATCATGTTCAAAGTGGCATTGGTAAAGGCATGAATGTGAATCGGTAAATTGATCTAATATACATACATAAATACAGTGGGAGTCAGGAAACATACACTGTGGAAAGTTAATACAAAAACATGGATGTCCAACGTAAGATAAATAGAAGGTAGAATAATGCAAAAGTATAAAGAACAACAATCATGAGAACGAACAAATTTTTCTAGCTAAAAGTAACAATCCTTAGCTAGTGTACTCATTAGCCAAAACCCTGAGCAGCCAATTTAATACTGAGCAGGGCTGTTTTGCAATTTCCGACTTCACTATACAGGTCATCTTTTGATATGAAAGAAGCAACTTGCTTTTCTTAATGAAAATGCAAATGGAAGCACCAGTGCTGTATGTAGAATTTAAATTAAAGAAAATTAACTAACATGACCAATTCAATTGAGCAACTGAATTGCAGTATTTACCATACACGTGCATTCTGCACCTTCAAATGAATTGGAGCAGATTAATTTCACATAGAGAAGGTCATAGAACGCACATGCAAGTGCACATTTTGCAGTTATCTACTGACCTTAGCACTATGGATATATCCTATATCCAAGTCAAATCATTTTAAGTTGTCACCGTGCTGCAAAGTTTGAATTAGACCCTCACACCTATCTTAATGGCAGCCTGCATAGGATGAGTATTGAAACTCTAACACCTCTCACCAAGAAGGTATGCTCTTTCGTTCAAGACAAAGAACAGCAGCCACATTATCAATTTATTCAATATACTGCATATCAGTCAAACATAAATAATTATGATATCATATTTTTAAGACACAATATAGAGATTAACATATTGCATACTTGTAATCAATTACTGGGGGATGGTACACAGCTCTGATGACATCCAAACCTCAATCTCATATGCAAACTCGATTGAAATTTCATACATGACCCAATTACTTGATGATTCTGGTTTCAGGAACTGAACCTGAAAATCCAGGTTTACTAGGTCACCAAGGTCTTCTTGATAACCCTTCTTCGAAGAGGAAGAAAAATGGGCAATAGACCGGGGTGCTAAACAAAGGTGTCGTTTAGAGTTAATGAAAAAGGTTATTTCGCTCGATTTCGCACTTGCGAGATGACCATCTAAATCACAACCCTCTTTCCAGGCACAAGATCAAACAATTCCAGCAAACAAGAGCACGACATCAAAATTTTCTTTTGCATCTGTGTTACTAACTATAATGAACAAATTTTACAGACGAAAACGTACCATCCAATCAGAGGACCGGGACACCAATCCTGCTGATCGAGATCAAATTTGGCAGATCAGTAACTTGTCATGAATGACAACCTCGCTCACCTCTCACTCCACCACTCCCCTCTCCCTCCACTTAACGACGTCCCCAAAACCCCGTCCGACCCATCTCCCAGCGACCTTAGCCCCAATGATATCATATTTTTAAGACACAATATAGAGATTAACATATTGCATACTTGTAATCAATTACTGGGGGATGGTACACAGCTCTGATGACATCCAAACCTCAATCTCATATGCAAACTCGATTGAAATTTCATACATGACCCAATTACTTGATGATTCTGGTTTCAGGAACTGAACCTGAAAATCCAGGTTTACTAGGTCACCAAGGTCTTCTTGATAACCCTTCTTCGAAGAGGAAGAAAAATGGGCAATAGACCGGGGTGCTAAACAAAGGTGTCGTTTAGAGTTAATGAAAAAGGTTATTTCGCTCGATTTCGCACTTGCGAGATGACCATCTAAATCACAACCCTCTTTCCAGGCACAAGATCAAACAATTCCAGCAAACAAGAGCACGACATCAAAATTTTCTTTTGCATCTGTGTTACTAACTATAATGAACAAATTTTACAGACGAAAAACGTACCATCCAATCAGAGGACCGGACACCATCCTGCTGATCGAGATCAAATTTGGCAGATTCAGTAACTTGTCATGAATGACAACCTCGCTCACCTCTCCTCCAACACTCCCCTTCTCCCTCCACTTAACGACGTCCCCAAACCCCCTTCCGACCTCTCCCAGCGACCTTAGCCCCAACGGAATCGGAAAGCTCCGAACTTGGAGCAGATCCTTGGGGAAGATCGCGTCTTTTCCTCGCAGGTACAAGGGAGTCGCCGACTGCGACAGCATCCACGGGGGCGAGGAGAGGAAGAGGGGTCCCGAGAAGGGCACCCATCGGGAGGGCGGCCAGAAGAGCGGAGAGGGCACAGAAGTGAGCCGGAGGACGAAGGAGAAGGGGTTCGGAGCGGCAGCGAGAGCTGGAGACAGAGGAGAACAGGAGAAGGCGGCCAGGGGAAGGGGAGGAGCAGGGGCGCGGAGAGATCTTATTAGGGTTCTGAGAACCGCCATGGGCAAGCGCAATGAAGAGGAAAAGAAGAGTGGGTTAGGGTCTTTGCGGGGTTTTTGTGACCGCGGTAGGTGGCGCGTCGGATATGGTCGTGGATTCTGGCAGTTACGATCCATTGGGTACAGTAAGTAATTAACTCGAGGATTGAAATCAAATAGGGTGATTAAGATGTATTATTTATTATTCACAGTTTATGACTGTAAACACTCAATATGTATCACATATTATGTAACACTTAAATCAAAATATTTACTCTATTCAAAGATCATCACTGTGATGTTTACCGACGCTATAAGTATGGGATAATGTTGTGCTAATTTTATATTTTTTGAGTGTTGGGAGGGTTAAGATCACACATGGACTAATTCTTTTTTGGATCGAGTCCATGCAAATGTACAGAATCATTTGGGTTGGGCTTTTTGAGATCGGACTTGTCCGTCGAGTGTGCAAAGACTGACCAATCGCAGGAAATGACGTTGTTGGGCCCCACGCACCGCTTGTCCACTCTTGCTCATACATAGATCATTAATTTTAATGTCCAAAACTTGAGCTGTTATTGATCGACTATTCTTCGACAAAGCATTAATCCTATTATTAGATAGTTTTTCTTTGACAAAGTAATTCACTTTTTGTAGTCTCCATTTAGTATCTCAGGAGGTGGTTTCAGTACCGAAAATTATTGATGAAATCTACTTAATTAAAATTGCTTTTATATGCTAAACATATTGTAGTAATATTATTTTTATTTAAGTCACTATAGGTCACATTGATCCTTAGAATTTATGGTAAATACAATTAGATTTGGAGGCTTTTTCTTAAAGGTTTTAGAAAAAAAAAATTATACTTTGTTTCATAAAATTTTTTATTTCTAGTTATTCTCAGATACCCCCTATTACTTTCTAAGTCTACCTTTTATACATAATCTAATATAGCCTTTGAATTGTTTTCTCAAGGATATTGAAATTATTAGCTGTTTTAGAATTTGTTTAGCCCCTCCCTCCTTAGCAGAATAGAAAGGATAGGAACACTGGATTTGTATTCGTACTTATAGAATATCCAAGTGGATGTATCTCATCCGATTTCTCTGAAGCTGGTGGTAGAATAGATATGCCCGACACTTCAAGTGTTGATAGAAAAATAAATATCATGGCATAGCTATTATAAAATTTACTTTTCAATTTTTATAATATCATTTATTATGCATTGCTAGCCATTATGCTTAAAGTGAATGTATTCTTCATTGTTTACCTCCTAATATCAGATCGGCTTGTCATATTGAGAATGTATGAGTACAGGCTATACACTTTTTAGTAATGATGATTTAAAATTTACTAAATAAATATTTATTGTTCACCTCATTGACTTTTGATCTCTTTCTGAGAATCCACTTGCTTAATTTTCATCTTTGGATTAATAAGGATTCACTTTTATTTTGTGTAATTTTGAGACTTCTTGGCAAATGTTTTTTTTATTTTTAACAATTTGATTTTTTTTATTTTTTATTTTATTTTTAAAATTATCTCATATATTCATTCATGTCAGAACGAAGCCAATAAAGTCATGTTATTTTTTTTAAAAAAAATATATCTCTTGGTTGCATCAAATTAAACTATGATAGGTTTTAGAACTATGAATATGATAGTGGTATTGGCTTTATTACTAAACGTGATGATGCTTTCATTATTTTTGTTTTGGGGCTATATGTGCTTTAAAAAGTGGGTTAGTAATTACGATGAAGCAAAAGTCATATTGGAAGCTTACGAGGATAGTCTCCATCGAGTTCACATTAGCATAGATTCTATTATAATGATAATTATCATACGTAAAATGTTATGAGAATATTTTTACATCTAATATCTATTATGGATGATTAATTAGTTGGACACTCATACAAGTAAATTTTGGATGGACTTTTTATCTAATTGACTTAGATCTTTTGAGACGAACAAGATTATTTCCTATCGATTTTATTGATAAAGTTTTTTCTAAATTTTTAAATAAAAATTAGTCTAAATTAGCATATGTGTCTTTCACGCAATCAACACCAATTTGCCTGTCAGGTTTTTGAGAGACTAAATAACCTTGAAAACGTATCATATCGGAATGAAGAACGCTTGGAGTGTAATCTTTTCTTTCCATTTCTCGTATCACCCAGTTAATTTTTGCACCAATTAGTTGATTCCTTCTTGCATCCTTCTAGCCCGACATCCCATGAAATAATAGAGAAGACGTCTCAGATATTATTATTTCCCTATTTGTTCTTTCTAAAAACATTTATTTATCTATCTCCTAAAAATCTAATCGTTGGAGAAGACGTGTCAAAGAGAATCCATTGCCAATCGATAATTGAAGCTACCAGTACTCGATGACCACTAAATAATGTGACCGATTGTTTGATTCAGAAAAATAGGTCTATGTTGATATAATGATAAGATATAAAGAGAAATAATTTTTTGTATATGAACAAATATTAGTAGGCTATAACATACAGCGAAATTAAATAGAATCACAATCAAATAGAACACCAAGATATATATGGAATACCTCTTTAACATGAAGAGTAAAAATCACGAGGTAAACTAGAGATAATCCACTATAAGAATAATGAATATACAAATCTCAATCTCTTACTCAAAACCCTAGCAACAATCATAAGAGAATAACTAAGATACATGGATCACGTCACTGTCCATAATATCCAAAACCTTCCTAAGTAATCACAGCAAGAGTCTACTGTAGATTTGATCTAACATGAGATGAGAACACGACTAGATGATTGAGAACAGTCTCTCTGCGTTGTCCTTGTTTTCTTCCCTTTCTTTCTCTTATTTTCTGCCTTTTTCTTCTCCATAGTTTTTCTCCCAAAAACGTAACAACCTACCTACCAAAATGCAACCACCACACCCTCCTTATATTGATCTAGGGTTAGGTTAAGAGGGGGTGTGGGCTGTGGGTTGTGTTGATAAAGCCCATATTGGGCTAAATATGGGCTGTCAGCCCAACAACCTCCCCCTTCAGCTCATAAGGGAGGCTGTCCCATGACTCCTCAATGTGAAGTCATGCCGACCAACTGTCGTCATATCTCCTATCTTTCTTTTGGTAAAGTCTTTATCAACATGTCTGCTCCGTTGTCATCTGTGTGAATTTTCTGAATCTGCAACTGTTTCTCTTCAAATACATTTCGAATCCAGTGGTATCTGACATCTATATGCTTTGACTTGGAATGAAACATTGGGTTCTTACACAAATGGATGGCACTCTGGCTGTCACAATGCACCACATAATTTTTCTATTTTAGCCCCAATTTTTGTAAGAATTCCTTCATCCATAATATTTCTTTGCATACCTATATAGCAGCAATATATTCTGCTTCTATAGTGGAGAGAGCAATACACCTTTGCAATCTAGATTGTCATGACACAACTCTCCTTGCAAAAGTAAGTACATAACTTGAAGTAGACTTCCTTATATCTATATCTCTTGCTATATTTGCATCCGTGTAACCTGTCAACACAGGTGGTCCACCTCCAAAGCTTAAACAAACCTTAGAGCTCCCTCTGAGATATCTAAAAATCCACTTCACTGCTGCCTAGTGCTCTTTGCCTGGATTTGCAAGAAATCTACTAGTAACACCCACTGCATATACGATGTCCGGCCTCGTACATACTATTGTATATATTAAACTTCCGACTGTTGAAGCATAAGGAACCTTTTGCTTTTTCTCCTTCTCCTCATTACTTGATGGACTCTGTTCTGAGCACAACTTGAAGTGACCTGCAAGAAGTGAACCAACTGGTTTTGCATTGCTCATACTGAATCTTTCCAATTCCTTCTCGATGTATTTCTCCTGTGACAACTAAATCTTCTTGTTTTTCCTGTCACGGGAAATCCGCATGCCTAGTATTTACTTTGCTAGCCCCATGTCCTTTATTGCAAAAGACTCACTCAGTTCCTTTTTTAATCTGTCAATGTTAGGCATACCTTTCCCAAGAATAAGCATATCATCAACATAAAATAAGAGAATAATAAAATTCTCACCAAATTATTTGATATACACACAATGATCTAAAGTCATTCTTTTGTATCCATTTTCTGTTATAAATGAATCAACCTTTCTGTACCACTATCTTAGAGCTTGCTTTAGCCCATATAAACTCTTCTTCAATTTGCAGACAAAGTTCTCTTTACCTTAGACTTTGAAGCCTTCTGGTTGTTCCATATAAATTTCCTCCTCCAAATCACTATAAAGGAAAGTTGTCTTCACATCTAACTGTTCAACCTCCAAGTCCTGGCTAACAGCAATACCAAGAGCAACACAGATAGAAGACATTTTAACAACAGGAGAAAATATCTCTTCAAAATCAATACCTTTCTTTTGACCAAAGCATTTCACAACTAATCTAGCTTTGTATTTTGGTGGAGAATAATATTCTTGAGTCTTCAACCTGAAAACCTACTTGTTCTTCAAGGCATTCATTCTATTTGGTAGTAACACCAATTCATAAGTATGGTTCTTCTGAAGAGCATCCATCTCTTCCTATATAGCAATTAACCACTTCTCGTTCTACTCACCTTTAACTGCTTCCTGGTAACTTTTTGGTTCACCTACATCAATAAGCATCACATATTCATCTGTAGAGTATCTTCTGGAAGGTTGACATTGTCTAGAAGATCTTCTCAACTGAGGTTCTGCGGGAAGTTGCTCTCCAACTTTTTCTTGTTCAACATGTCCTACAGGTATATCAACATCAGGCTCTACACTATCTTCTTGCACATCTCCCCCATCACTCTGATATACTAGAGGAGTAATTGGGTCACAATATGCTAATCCTTCTGCAGAAGTATTAGCTATTGTCTTCTTCTTCAAATCCTCAAAGGTTTGATCCTCAAAGAAGACCACATCTTTGCTCCTAAACACGTTCTGCTTTTCTGGATCCCAAAGTCTGTAACCAAACTGATCATGTGAGTAACCAAGAAAAATACTTTCTTTAGTCTTACCATCTAGCTTGGATCTCTCATTGTCTGGAATATGTGCAAATGCACGACAACCAAACACTCTCAAATACATGTAGGAAACATCTTTTCCTGACCATATATGCTCTGCAACATCACCATCTAGGGTTGTACATGGTGATAAGTTGATCACATCAACTATAGTCCTCAAAGCCTCATCTCAAAACCTTTTGGGTAGTTTGGCCTATGAAAGCATACATTTGATCTTTTTCATGATGGTGCGATTCATCCTCTCTGCAATAGCATTATGCTGAGGTATACCAGGAATTGTCATCTCATGTTGGATCATATGTGACATGTAATAATCATTAAATAATCCTATATACTCACTACTATTATCTGATCTTATGTATTTCAATTGCCTTTCTATCTCCCTTTCAACCCCGGCATGAAACTCTTTGAAGACATTAATCACCTGATCTTTCGTCTTCAAAGCATAGGCCCAAACTTTTATGGAAAAATCATCTATAAAAGTGACAAAATAAAGTGCACTACTTATACCAAGAATATCAACAGATGCACTAGGAGTTTTTGTCCTCAAAGGACCACATATATCTGTATAAACACGGTCTAAGGTATGCATTTTTCTAGACATAGCAGGACTAGCAAATGAAACTCTATGTTGTTTACCAGCCAAATAATCAATACAAGGGTTCAAATGTATACCTCTGAGATCTGGTAATACCTTTCTCTTAGAAAAAGCTTGCAGCCCCTTTTCGCTCATGTGTCCCAGTCTCCTATGCCACAACTTCATGCTGAAGTCTTTCTCTGTAGCATTTAACTGCTTACCATAAGCTTTAGCTTGTAACCTGTATAAGGTATGACATTTCTTTCTATTAGCCACAATAAGAGAACCTTTATTGAGCTTACATTGCCCTTTGTGAAATTTGCTATCATAGTCTTCATCATCTAGCCTTCCAACTGAAATTAAATTCAGCCTCAAGCCAACCACATGCCTCACATCCTTAAGCACCAACTTGTAGTCAAGGTTGGTCTTTAAATAGATATCACCCATGCCAATGATGTCTGCTGTGCCATAGTTACCCATCTTGACAACACCAAAATTTTCAGACCTATAGGTAGCAAAAAACTCCCTCTATGGTATAACATGATAAGAAGCACTTGTGTCAATCACCACTTAAGATCCTGACACACACAAGAAAAAATATCATCAGAAGGAGACAAAATCAAATAATCACCACCCTACACTATAGCTGTAGTATTATCCTTTGACTATGTTGACTCCACTTCTTTTTTCTTTTTCTTATTCTTCTTATGTTGCTTACATTGGTTCTTATAATGTCCTTTCTGACCACAGTTATAGCAAACAATATCTTTTCTTGATCTTGACTTGCTCCTACTCATACATGAATTGTTTCTAAACTTTGACCTTCCTCTATTATCTGAGATAAGTGTCTGTGAATTATTCTGAGATGTTGTTAATTCTTTCTTCTCAACTCCTCATTCAACAAACTACTTGTTACTTGACTCATAGTGACAACACCATCTAGTGCAGAATTACTAAGGGAAACCACTAGTGTCTCACAACTTTCTAGCAATGAACTAAGAAGTAACAATGCTTGTAACTCATCATCAAGAGATATTTTCATAGAGGATAACTAGTTAGTAATACTCTGCATTTCATTCAAATGCTCAGCAATAGA
This sequence comes from Musa balbisiana, assembly GCA_004837865.1. Lineage (NCBI taxonomy): Eukaryota > Viridiplantae > Streptophyta > Magnoliopsida > Zingiberales > Musaceae > Musa > Musa balbisiana. The sequence continues at coordinate 28,075,810 of CM017193.1, read as the reverse complement.
AACACCCTCTCTATATTTTAGGTTCACAAGTTTTTTGATAAAAAAAACTTTGTTGCCAGTTGTTTTTCTTTCATAGAGACTTTCCAATTTTTTCCAAAGAGAATATGCAGAACTTTCAGTAGAAACATGGTGAAAGATACTATCATCAAGCCACTGTCGAATAAACCCAACTGTTTTTCGATCTAACCTCTTATACTCATCATCTGTCATAATTGTGAGTTTTGCACTATCCCTCTGCAAAGGTTCATACAAATCTTTGCAATACAAGAGATCTTTCATTCTTGGTTTCCACATCATCCAATTGTTTCTATTTAAACTAATCATGCGAGAAATATTATTGGACTCTATGTTTAAGTACAAAATTAAATCACCAAAACATTGGTATGATACTAGTTAATGGGATATAAAGATAAATAACTTTTGTATATGAACAAATACTAGCATACCATAACACACTATAGAATTAAATGAATCACAATCAAATATAATACCAAGATATACGTGGAATACCCCTTCAATGTGAAGAGTAAAAACCATGAGGCAAACTAGAGATAATCCACTATAAAAATAATGAATATACAAATCTCAATCTCTCGCCCAAAACCCTAGCAACAATCACAAGAGAATAACTGAGATACAAGAATCATGTCACTATCCACAATATCTAAAACCTCCCCAAATAATCACAAGAAGAGTCTACTATAGATTTGATCTAACTTGAGATGAGAACACTGCTAGATGATTGAGGACAGTCTCTCTGTGTTGTCCTTATTTTCTTCCCTTTCTTTCTCTTGTTTTTCTGTCTTTTTCTCTCCTCTTTGCTACTACAAAAATGTCTGCGTTGCTGTAGTTTTTAACATGCTTATCAAAATGCAGCCACCACACCTCCTTATATTGATATAGGGTTAGATTAAGATGATGTGTGGGCCGTGGGCTATATGCTGATAAAGCCCGGCTCAATATGGGCTGTCAGCCCACCATACAAAACGTTGGTTTTCTTCAATTGGAAGCTACCAATAGACAATGCTACTTCAATCATGGGAGCAATAAATATTATCTACACGGCCAATGCTTTGGCGCACCGTGTGGCCGCGGTCGCCAGTGAAAGAAGAAAGTCGTCTCTTGCTGTAGCAGGTCTTTTGGGCACCGAGGAAGAAAGATCGGCTCTCCTTTGAGATGTCGACCGCACTGACGATTGGAGGATGGTTCGCACAAGGCTTCATCCAGGCCTTGCTCGACAAGGCCAGCGATAGCGCCGTTCAACAACTTGCCAAGCGCGGGGGCCTGCAGGACGACCTGAGGAAGCTGCAAACAATTCTGTACACGACCAGTGTCATGGTCGACACTGCAGACATGAGGTATGAGAAGAACCCCAACCTGCGGAAACTGATGAAGCAGCTCAAGGATGCTGCTTATGATGCGGAAGACTTACTAGATGAGCTCGAATGCCAAGCCCTGAAGCAGAAGATCCAGCATGAAGGAGAACCGGCAAGTGACCTCTTTTCTTTAGCCTTTAATATGTCTGGTTATGACGCCGGTACTAAACTGAGGGAGATCCAGGGGAATTTAAGTGAAATTACTGCTAACATGAAGAACACGATGGAACTGTTAAATTTGCATGATCGAGGGAGACGATCAAACATGAAGTTGCCTAGTAGAGAAACAAGCTCTTTCTTGACCGAAACCAGAGTGTATGGGCGAGACAGAGAACTGGAGAAAGTAGTAGAATTGTTGTCGACCTCAGTCGAGAAATCAGGGCCCGATATCAATAACTTGTGTGTTCTACCTCTCCTCGGCATCGGAGGAATCGGGAAGACTACGCTGGCTCAGTTCGTGTACAACGATGCCACGGTCAGGAAGCACTTTGAGTTGAAGATTTGGGTCTGTGTATCCGACAGTTTTGACGTGAAGAGACTCACCAAAGAGATTATAGAATCTGTCACCAACGAGAAACAATCTGATCTAATGAACTTGGACACTCTTCAAGTGATCCTAAAGGTGAAGATTGCGTCCAAGAGGTTTCTGCTTGTCCTCGATGATGTGTGGAGCGTTGACACTCACGGTATGGACGAGTGGCAAAAACTGTGCGCGCCGTTGAGGTTTGGAGCGCAGGGCAGCATGGTCATGGTGACTACTCGAGATTTGAGGATCGCTAGCATTGTTGGCACGATGAAGGAAATCTTGCTCGAGGGTTTAGAAGATGACGATTACTGGGAATTGTTCAAAAAGTGTGCATTCGGTTCTTTGAATCCCGAGGAGCATCCAGAGCTGGAGGCTATCGGAAGAAAGATCGCTGGCAAGTTGAAGGGCTCACCACTGGCAGCAAAAACAATAGGAAGCTTGTTGCGATCGGATGCGAACAAGGGATACTGGAGAACTACTATGGAGAGTGAAGTATGGGAGCTACCACAAGATGAGAATGGCGTTCTGTCTGTCCTACGGCTGAGCTATCGATATCTTCCTGGGCATCTCAAGCAGTGCTTCACTTTCTGTTCTCTGTTCCCCAAAGCCCACGAATTTTACCAAGATCAGTTGATCCAGATATGGATGGCAGAAGGGTACATCACGCCGGAAGAAAATAAGACGGTGGAAGACGTAGGAAGAAGCTACATTTGCGAGTTAGTCAACTGTTCTTTCTTTCAAGCATCAGCTGACGGGGATTATTATGTGATGCATGACCTCGTACACGATCTTGCCCAATATATTTCAGTGGAAGAGTGTTGCAGGATAAGTGATGGCAAGTCCAAAAGGATCCGTGGTATGATTCGACATCTATCAGCAGAATTAACTGACGGAACGAAGCTGATGGAGTTCTCCGGTTATGAGAAACTGCGGACCCTCATGATCAACTGTAACAGAAGTCGGTTTCTGTGTTGGCCTAGAGTGGAGAGCTGTTTGTTGCCCCGTGACATGTTGAAGAGACTGAGAAGCATCCACGTGCTGGTATTGCAGAACTGTGGCTTGCCGGAGTTGCCAGAGACGATCGGTGACCTGATACACCTCCGGTACCTTGACGTGTCTTACAACTCCGGCATTCAGAGGTTGCCCGATGCACTTTTTGGCCTCTACAATCTGCAAGCACTGTTACTGTGGGACTGTCAATTACAGCGTCTCCCCAAAGGCATGAGCAACCTGATCAACTTGAGGCATCTTTCTGCAAGCTATGAGATAGTTTCTGAGATATACGAAGTTGGGAAGCTTACTTCTCTTCAAGAATTATCTGCATTCAGAGTGCTCAAGGATCACGGGCACAGACTTGCAGAGCTAAAGGGCTTGACACAGCTTCATGGAACACTTCGAATTACAAACCTTGAAAATGTCGAGAGTCGAGAAGAAGCCGCCAAGGCTAAACTGAGCAACAAGGAGTACATCGATGCGTTGGAATTGGAATGGGCATCTGACGACGACGGCTCCAGTTCGGACGACAATGAGATACTGGACGAGGAGGGCGAGATACTCGAAGGTCTCCAACCACATCATGCTCTCAAATGTTTGAGGATCACAGGGTACAACAGCGCCAGATCCCCTGGTTGGTTAAAGGCTGAAGTGCTATCGAACTTGGAAAGTGTGATACTAGAAAACTGTAGAACATGGGAGGATCTTTCATGTATTGGACAGCTACCTAATCTCAAGGTTCTTCACATCATGGGCATGCCATCGGTAAAAAAGATAGGCCATGAATTATTTGGCCCGCAGGGTCGGTGTTATCTCAGGTTGGAAGAGGTCGTGCTCAGAGACATGCCGGTATTGGAAGAGTGGTCATGGATCGAGGGCAGAATGTTGTTCCCTTCCTTGCGTAAACTCGAAGTCAGAAAGTGCCCCAAGCTTCTAATTTTACCTCTCCTTCCTACTCCACTTACAGAACTCGAGTTAAGGCAGGTTGGGTTGGCGCAGCTCTCGGGATCACGGGAAGGAATCGATGGAAGTGGAAGGATCTCGGTAAACCCGAGTGACGCGGAGGAAGAATTGCTATCATATCACCTACCACATATCAATTCCATTAAGATATCCGAATGTGCAGAACTCCTGTGGCTGCCTGTGAAGAGGTTTAAAGATCTCACCTCCCTTGAGGACTTGTCGATACTGACATATCAATTCCATTAAGATATCCGATGTCAGAACTCCTGTGGCTGCCTGTGAAGAGGTTTAAAGATCTCACCTCCCTTGAGGACTTGTCGATACTTGGCTGCCCCAAGCTGATGAGCACGAGGAGAGATGAGGACATAATTGACCTCCTCCTCCAACCCTCAATCAAGCAACTAGAGTTGGCTGACTGTGGGAATCTCGGCAAATCGCTCCCCGGCTGCCTGCACAACCTCACCTCACTCACTCAATTGTTGATACGCGATTGTCCTTACGTAGTGTCTCTTCCAATGGAAGCTCTGCTTCGCCTGGAACAACTTGAGATCCTCATCGTTATGCATTGCATTGAGTTGATATCCATCGAGGGGTTAGGAGTTCTCAAATCGCTCCAAGGGTTGAGGATCTCGGGATGTCCCAAGCTCTTAGTAAATGAAGGAGGGGACGAGCAGGGGGAGGGCTTGTCACTTGTTGACTTGGAAATCGACGACACTGCCCTGCTCAAACTATCGCCTTTAAGAAATACACTTCCGTCCATCCGAAACCTCACAATATCGTCCTCTCCTCAAGCCGTGATGTTCGACGGGGAGGAGCAGGAGTTGTTGCGAAGCTTCACGGATCTGAAATTACTAGAATTCTTCAGTTGCAAGAATCTACGATCGCTGCCGACAGAGTTGCACGCGCTTCCCTCCCTACAAGATTTGCATGTATATTATTGTCCACAGATACAGTCGCTGCCGGAGATGGGCCTGCCAACGTCCCTCAAAAATTTACAGTTCGACTGCTGTCATCCGATGCTGACGGAGCAGCTGGAAAAGCACTTGGTGAAAATGAAGATCTCAGGTCGATTTAATGGAGATTATTAAACGGGGAAGGGACGTGAGGTACATCGAACTGTCGTACCACCGCTTCCCCACACAACTACGGCTGCATTTGTGTTCCTTTCTCGTTCTTCCTCCTGTCATTTTCCACTTCTTTACTCGTTCTGCATCGGAGAGTTATGTAAGCAACTCATTTGTTATCTACACAAAAACATATTCTGAAATTAAACAAAATTAATTTGTTTTCTTGAATTATATAATTAATCCAAAATTAAACAAAGCCAAATCTAACTTGTTTAAAATATTCGTTGCATTTCAGTGAAGTTTTTCTTTTTAGTGTTGCCTCAATTGAGAATTCATTTTATTTTTTAATTCAAGGAATCGTGACTATATTGACTTTGATAAATATAGTAAAGATAAATAATTTTTGTATATAAACAAATACTAGCAGGTCATAACATGCAGCGAAATTAAATAGAATTACAATAAAATAGAACATCAAGATTTATGTGGAAAATCCCTCTAACATGAAGGGTAAAAATCACGGGACAAACTAAAGATAATCCATTATAAGAATAATGAATATATAAATCTCAATCTTTTGCTCAAAACCGAAACAATAGTCTCAAGAGAATAATTGGGATACAAGGATTATATTACTATGCATAATATCTAAATTCTCTCCAAGTAATTACAGTAAGAATCTACTGTAGATCTGATCTAACTTGTTATGATAACACTGCGTCATTTTCTCCTCTATTTTGAATTAAGATGTTGCTGTAATTTTCTCCTCATTGCTGTAATTTTTTCCCCTCAAAATTTCACAGCCACCACACCCCCCTTATTAGCTCTAGGGTTTTATTTGAAAGGAGGGGTACGTTGTGGGCTGTTAAAGCCTACTATGGGCTAAACTTGTGGGTTGTCAGCCTAACAACCTCCCCCTTCAGCCCATAAGGGAGGTTGTCTCATGACTATTTAATGTGAAGTCATGCGCTGTTGGCATATCTCATATCTTTCTTTTGGTAAGGTCTTTGTCAACATGTCTACTCCGTTGTCATCTATGTGAATTTTTTGAAGCTACAATTGCTTCTCTTCAAGTACATTTCGAATTCAGTGGCATTTGACATAGTATTTGACATATATATGCTTTGATTTAAAATGAAAAGTTTGGTTCTTACACAAATGGATGACACTCTAGCTGTTACAATTCACCACATAGTTTTTTTGTTTCAACCCAATTCTTATAAGAATTCTTTTATCTATAATATTTCTTTGCAAACCTCTATAGTAGCAATATATTCTACCGCTGTGGTGGAGAGAGCAATACACCTTTGCAATCTATTGCCCAATGCTCTTTGCTTGGATTTGTAAGAAATTTACTAGTAACACCCACTACATATGTAATATCGGGCCTCATACATACCATTACGTACATTAAACTTCCAATTACTGGAGCATAAGAAACATTTTGCATTTTTCCCTTATCATCACTTGATGGACTTTGTTCTGAGCACAACTTGAAGTGACCTACAAGAGAAGAATCAACTGATTTTGTATTGCTCATACTGAATCTTTCCAATATCTTCTCGATGTATTTCTCCTGTGACAACCAAATTTTCTTGGTTTTTCTATCACGGGAAATCTACATGCCTAGTAATTGCTTTGTTAGCCCCATGTCCTTCATTGCAAAAGACTCACTCAGATCCTTCTTCAACTTGTCAATTATAGACATATCTTTCTTAAGAATAAATACGTCATTAACATAAAGTAAAAGAATAATAAAATTTTTACCAAACCATTTAATATATATATAATGATCTAAAGTCGTTCTTTTGTATCTATTTTCTGTCATAAATGAATCAAACTTTCTGTATCATTATCTTGGAGCTTGCTTCAGCCTATACAAGCTCTTCCTCAACTTGCAAATAAAGTTTTATTTATCTTTAACTTTGAAGCCTTATAATTGCTCCATATAATTTTCCTCCTCTAAATCACTATGAAGGAAAGCTGTCTTCACATTTAACTACTCAACCTCCAAGTCCTGGCTAGCAATAATACCAAGAGCAACACGAATATAAGACATTTTGACAATAAGAGAAAAAATCTTTTCAAAGTTAATATATTTCTTTTGACCAAGGTCTTTCACAGTCAATCTAGTTTTATACTTTGGTTAAGAATAATATTCTTGAGTCTTCAACCTAAATACTCACATGTTCTTCAAGGCCTTCATTTCCTTTGGTAGTTGTATCAAATCATAAGTGTGATTCTTGAAGAATATTCGTCTCTTCCTACATAGCAACTAACCACTTCTTTTTCTGCTCACTTTCAACTACTTCCTAGTAACTCTCTAGTTCACCTGCATCAATAAGTATCACATACTCATCTATAGTATCTTTTAGAAAGTTGACATTGTTTAGAAGATCTTCTAAACTGATGTTGTTTGGTTCACTTGCATCCCTAACTTTTTCTTGCTCAACATGTCCTACAAGTATATCAACATTGGGCTCTACACCATCTTCCTACACATCACCCTCGTTACCCTAATATACTGGAGGAGTAATTGGGTCACAATCTGTCAATCATTCTGCAGAAGTCTTGGCTGGTGCCTTCTTCTTTAAATCCTCAAAAGTTTGATCCTCAAAGAAAACTACATCTCTGCTTCTAAACACTTTCTGCTTTTCTGGATCCTAAATCCTGTAACCAAACTAATCATGTGAGTAGCCAATAAAAATACATTCTTTAGTCTTACCATCCAACTTGGACCTCTTATTGTTTAAAATATATGTAAATGCACGACAACCAAATACTCTCAAATGCTTGTAGGAATATCTTTCCCTAACCATACATGCTATGTAATATCACCATCTAGGGTTGTACATGATAACAAATTGATTATATCAACTGTAGTCCTCAAAACCTCATCCCAAAACCTTTTGGGTAGCTTGGCCTATGAAAGCATACGTCTGATTTTTTCCAAGATGGTGCGGTTTATCCTCTCTATGATTGCATCATGCTGAGGTGTACCAAGAACTGTTATCTCATATTGGATGTCATATAACGTGTAATAATCATTAAATAATTCTGTATACTCACCACCATTATCTGATCTTATGTATTTAAATTGCCTATTTGTCTCCCTTTCAACTCTAGCATGAAACTCTTTGAAGACATTAACAATATGATCTTTAGTCTTCATAGCATAGGGTCAAACTTTCTTGGAAAAATCATCTATAAAAGTGACAAAATAAAGTGCACAATTGATACTAGAAACATTAACAGATCCACTAGGAGTTTTTGTCCTCAAAACATTTGTATAAACATGATCTAAGGTATACATTTTTCTAGACAAAGCAATACTAGCAAATGAAACTCTATGTTGTTTACCAGCCAAATAATCAATACAAGGGTTCAAATTTGTACCTTTGAGGTTTGGCAATACCTCTCTCTTGAAAAGAGCTTGCAGCCCCTTCTTACTTATATGTCTCAGTCGCATATGCTACAATTCTATGCTGAAGTCTTTCTCTATAGTATTCAATTGCTCACTACAAGCTTTGGCCTGTAACCTATATAAAGTGTGACATTTTTTTCTACTAGCCACAATAAGAGAACCTTTATTGAGCTTTCATTGCCCTATATGAAATCTATTATCATAGTCTTCATTATCTAGTCTTCCAATTGAAATTAAATTCAGCCTCAAGTCAACCATATGTCTCACATCATTAAGCATCAACTTGCAGCCAAGGTTGGTCTTTATATGGATATCACCAATGCCAATGATGTCTGCCATGCCATAGTTGCCCATCTTGATAATACCAAAATTTTTAGACTTGTATGTAGCAAAAAACTCCCTCTGTGGTATAGCATAATAAGAAGCACCTGTGTCAATCACCCACTCAAGATTCTAACACACACAAGAAAAAATATCATCAAAAAGAAATAAAATCAAATAATCACCATCCTACACTGTAGTATCATCTTTTGACTTTGTAGACTCCACTTCTTTTCCCTTTTTCTTGCTCTTCTTAAGTTGCTTAGTTTGATTTTTGTAATGTCCTTTCTCACCATAGTTGTAGCAAATAATATCTTTTCTTGATCTTGACTTGCTTCTATCCATGCGTGAATTGTTTTTATCCTTGGACTTTGACCCTCCTCTATTTTTTGAGATAAGTGCCTGTGAATCCTTTTGAGATATTGTTGAATTCTTTCTTTTCAACCCCTCATTCAAGAAATTACTTATTACTTGACTCATAGTGACAATATCATTTGACGCAGAATTACTAAGGGAAACCACTAGTGTCTCCCAATTTTCTAGTAATGAACTGAGAAGTAACAATGCTTGTAATTCATCATCAAGAGACATTTTTATAGAGAATAACTGGTTAGTGATACTCTGTATTTCATTCAAATGCTCAGCAATAGAAGCACCATATTTATATTTTAAGTTTATAAGTTTTCTGACCAAGAAAGCTTTGTTACCAACTGTTTTTCTTTCATAGAGAATTTTTAATTTTTTTCAAAGAGAATATGCAAAACTTTTAGTAGAAACATGGTAAAAGACAATATCATCGAGCCATTGTTAAATAAACCAAACTGTTTTTCGATCTAACCTCTTCCACTCATCATCTGTCATAGTTGCGGGCTTTGCACTATCCATGTTTTCATTCAACCTAATCATGCGAGAAACACTATCGGCCTCCATGTTCAAATACAAAATTAAATCACCAAAACCCTGCTCTGATAACAATTGATGAGATATAAAGAGAAATAATTTTTTGTATATGAATAAATACTGGTAGGCCATAACAAACAATGGAATTAAATGGAATCGCAATCAAATATAACACCAAGATTTATGTGAAAAATCCCTCCAACGTGAAAGATAAAAATGACGGGACAAACTAGAAATAATCCATTATAAGAATAATGAATATACAAATACCAGTCTTTTGCCCAAAACCCAAGCAATATTCTCAAGAGAATAACTATAATACAAAGATTACGTCACTAGGCATAATATCCAAATTCTTTCCAAGTAATAACAGTAAGAATTTATTGTATATTTGATCTAACCTGAGATGAGAACACTACTTGGATGATTGAGAACAGTCTATCTGCATTGTCCTTGTCTTCTTCTATTTCTTTTTCTTATTTTTCTATTTTTTTCCTCTATTTTGAATTAAGATGCTACTGTAATTTTCTCTAGTTTTTTCTCATAAAATTTCACAACGACTATACTCCCTTATTAAATCTAAAATTTTACTTGAAGAAAGGATGGGCTATGAATTGTTAAAATCCAATTGAACTTATGGGCTGTCAGCCCAACACTCTTTATTACATATTAACTCGTCAGTAGATTACTCTCCTGAGATTTAACCTGTCATGGTTGAATTAAAACATAACAGAAACACATGTCAACGCAGAAAGATTAGTAAGGTATTAGATGGGGACCGATGCATTTGTTTTCTTTAAAATTATAGGTGGATGAATCCTTACGTGGCGTTCTCTGTTCGTCTGCATCGCTGTCGCCGTTATCCATTTCGACGCGGAAATCCAGTTAAAATTCGGATTTTTCGTGATCATTTTCCGCATCCTCTCAATTTCTTCTCCTTCAGATATCGATCCAGGTAAAGGAAGATCCACCCGGTGCGAAGAATCGAATTAGTGAAGAACCCAATGGCGGCGGAGCTCTACGAACTCACCAATGGCACCATCACCGTCAAAATAACCAATTTCGGAGCCACCATCACGTCCCTCCTCGTTCCCGATGCCAATGGTGCTGAGTTTCTGACCCGTTCCCCGACTCTTATTCTTCTTCAAACCCTAAAGGGTCTCGTCTTCTTTTCCAATGATATAACCTAGAGTTGACTCTTTTGTTCTGTTCTGATGGGTTCTAGGTAATCTTGCTGATGTGGTACTTGGTTTCGATACCGTGGATCCGTATCAAGTAAGCTTTTCTAATGAACATGATCATTTTTTTTAGTTTTGGATTTTGTCGTAAAAGAAAGAAAAGAAAGTATAAAGATCCTTCTTTTAGTGTCAGAACGATGCATCAACATTTCCCCTTTCTTGTGACATGAACTGTTCTGTCCCTTGGAGTTGATGGTTGAACTTGATTTTGTTGGAACTTTGTCCAACATATAAGTCCCTCATTTCCCTTACACTTCTTTCTTGGTCATCTCTTCTCGTCATCGTCGAAGTAACCATTAGGTTTGTGGTTATACTTTACAAGGTATCAGGAGAAACAAAAGCCAATTTCCGATTCCTTTGTGTAAAATTGAGATTTAATTATCAGAAATGATGAACAAAATTCCTTTTTGCCTTCATTCTGTAGCTAATGCTGCAAATGCTGGAGAACCTGACTTTGTAGTGTTGCCTAATTTCACGTAATAACCATCCTTGGTTATGAATGTTTGTCATAACTTGATACATTCTTCAATTGTCCCTGATTCAACCCTCGCATAATTGACGACAATATTCAAGCATGCCAAATCAGGTGCCTTGTGTTTGAATTCCTGAAGTCTCTGGGCTATTCTCATTTGTTTCTAGATTAAATGGGTAAATGGTATAGTGTGATGAATGACAGATTTCTACAAATATCAAAGGATAGAATCATAGAATAGTGTTGGTGAAATGTAATGCTTCTGAAACTTGATATAAGGATGTTAGATATCCATTCAACAACGCATATCTAAATCTAGTGTCCATTGAACTTAAATTCGGATCTAAACTAAGCATCTGAAATCTAATATCTTTATGGTCCAATTATGTCATGCTTACCTTTTATCTTATCAATGCTTGTTCTGTAGTGTGCTTTATAAAATGATTTTGTTTATTCGATCTCATTTTGAAGCATATAGTCGATAATATAATATGTTTCTGCTTTTTTGTTGTGGTCCTGATCAGAAAGGTGCGGGACGATACTTTGGATGTATAGTTGGACGGGTCGCCAATAGGATCAAAGAAGGAAAATTTACACTTAATGGGTTGGATTATTCATTGCATATCAACAATCCACCAAACAGCCTTCACGGTAAAACTGAAATCCGATTGCAGAATTCTGATTCTACTTCTAGTTATCGATTGTTTTGGTTTCTAAACAAATATAAATTAACAAACAATCTGATATGTTCCTGATTCCACTTTAATGGTTTAAATTAATGCAGTTCTTATTCCTTACTTTTTAAGTTGGATAGGAATAGTTGCAATAACTGATCTGTTCAATTATTTTCTTCAGGTGGGAAGATAGGATTTGACAAGGTACTTTGGGAGGTTGCGGAATATAACAATGACAAGTTCCCATCAATAACCTTGAAGTACCATAGCAAGGATGGAGAGGAAGGTAAGACCATACTTGAATCGAAAAGAAAAAGGAAATGATGCGAGAATCATCTGAGTGGTGGAATCTCCAATATTGAGTAAACAGGTTACCCCGGGGATCTATCTGTCATTGCAAAGTATTCACTCCCTTCCGGCACATCATTGAAGCTCGAAATGGAAGCTGTGCCAACTAACAAAGCCACTCCGGTCAGTTTGGCTCAACACACTTACTGGAATCTAGCTGGGCATAAGTCCGGACATATTCTTGATCACTCAATTCAGATATGGGCATCTCATGTGACTCCTGTCGACGAAAATTTAATCCCGACAGGCGAAATCATGCCAGTCACTGGTACCCCATTTGATTTTACTTCAGAAAGAAAGATAGACAGCAGAATCCATGAAGTTCCAGTTGGGTACGATCACAACTATGTGCTTGACTGTGGAGAAAAGAGATGTGGCTTAATGCATGCAGCTAAAGTAAAAGATCCTTCCAGCTCAAGGGTTCTCAACTTGTGGACTGATGCGCCTGGCATGCAGTTCTACACAGGCAACTTCGTAAACGGTGTTGTGGGTAAAGGTGGCGCAGTATATGAGAAGCATGCAGGCCTATGCTTGGAGACACAGGGATTTCCAAATGCCATTAACCAACCAAACTTTCCATCTATTGTCCTTCAACCTGGTGAGAAGTACAAGCACACCATGTTGTTTGAATTCTCCAATGTTTGATTTCGTGAATCTACTGTTTTAGTCAACCCTTTCTGAGTGGTTGAAGGCCATCTTAGCTCAGTAGTATCATGCGCAAATAAATTTAAGGAATAAGAATGATGCTAATTTTGTCCGTTTTACTTTGTTGTGGATGTTCCTGCATGCAGTGTTGGAGAGGAGAGGCAGTCTGAAAACTGAAATCGAATTGAATTACTACAGCTTGAATCGAGTCAAATTGGTTTTTTGGTTGGATTCAATTAAGTTGATTCGGACCTAACAAACAAAATTGATTTATAATTGATTTATAATTTTACGTTATATATATATATATATATATATATATATATATATATATATATATATATATATATATATATATATATATATATATATATATATATATATATATATATATATATATATATATATATATATGAACCTATGTTATTTATAAAATTAGGCATTTGGATTGATTTGAATGGCTTATGATAGTGAATTAAATTGGATTAATATTTATTAAATTAAAATTGATTTGATTTGATTCAAATCGATTAATTGAACTAAAAAGAGTATTTCAAGCCAAGACTATTTAGAATCTTTAAAATCGGTCATTGGTGAACTCATTCCCATCGAACCAATATTGAATTGTTTGGATTCTGGTTTAATTTTGATTTAGTTTGATATTTTGATTAGATTAGAACTTTGGAACCAGGAATAATTGACAACCGATGATATGTTATATTTGTCTCTTATATTATTTCTCTAAGAATTCTACCAAGAGAGAGACGATTAACATAATTCGAAATCAGTAAGATCATAATCTTATTGATTCAAATGAAAGGGAATTTGAATTATGCAAAAATATGCATGCTACTGTTTGTCCGGTCCAATCATCATATTTCAGGGCTTAGCCGGTTCGTCGGCGGATAACATCGGCGCGCGTTCTGTCCGGTTTATCTCCTCGCATAAGCGGCGGGACCGAGGAATTGTTGACCGTTGACGAAAGAAAGAGCTGAAAAGAACGACTAAAAGTGAAGACTCAACGTCAGTTGTTTCTGCGGAGCGGAAGTAACACATTAAAGTTCACAACAAGACAAGACAACTAAACCTTTTCTGAACCGAAATGTACTAGCCTTTGCCACGAGAACAATTTAACAAAATAGCTTCTTGGGAACAATGGATGGCAGTCCGACAGGGAGTCATGGGGAAAGTCTAAATTCTCGCATAAGATCGATTGATAGCAACGCTTTACAGCTTTAAGTCACTCCGAGTTTGCGCCCTTTGGTCCGCTCCACCAAAAGAAGAGAATTTATACCCCTCTTTGTCTTCCTCTTTATCTTTTTGGTTGATTTATTCAGCTCCTTTTAGCACCTGGAGCCAGGAGTGGTGAGAGAGGTGAGAAGACCCAGCCACCAATCCTCATTGGTATCCCTAACCTTTTCGTTTCTCATCATTCTTAAAGGTGTTCTTGTAGGATTTTATGATGTCTACGATGGATTCAGTAATGCGCCAATGTTATTTCATTTTTACTCATTTCTTTGTTTTTCATTGTCTTCTGTGCTTTTGATGTTGTGCTTCGGTCCTTTTCTTCTCATCGACTTCTACAGTCTTCTTGTCCAAAGAAAAAATGTCCGGAGAAATAGGGAATATAAGATCGTTGCTAGTTTCCTCTGTTTGGTTTCAGGATAATTTTTCCTGAAGAATCATGACCTGTCCTTAGGCTAATGATACATGTTGTTCTTTACTCCTCTTGTTGTTATAAAAATATTACCTTCCAAATTTTCTTTGGAGTATTTGTGATCGAGAGATCTCAGAGAGTTTTGTAGCAATAGAAACTGCGATCAAAGTTTCCCTTATGCTAGGTTTGGTTAAAAGCAGTTTTGAACTTCTATCCTCTGATAAAAACAACTTTTGAGAGTTTATTGCATGCGGAGGAAGATGATAAGCACATAAAAGATATATTAGCATTGTTTATGGAGATTCCGAGAATGCTTGTGAGGTAAGTTGTTGTTAGAAGAGAGTTGCAGTAACGTTTATGCAACAGGCAGGGAGGACACAATTAGGTTCCTTTCAAGTTTTTCCTTTAGTTTTCTTTGACTTGATTCTTTGCATGATTGTGTACACCCTACAGTGTTCGTCACTTCATTAGGGTCGACAAGAAACAATCATCTGAGTGTCAAAGATCTTGTTCTCCTTCTTTTTTTTTTTTCTTCTTTTTTTCCCCTCTTCAAATGCCAATCGAGCAAGTCCCAAATTCAGTTTCAATCTTTCATCTGACAGGCTTTTATTGAAGTATCTTTCCTTTTTTTCTGTATATTAATATAGCATTCACTTCACCTCTCTCTGGGGTTATTATCTGTGGATGTATGTTCAACAAGAGTTGAGTCCACATTGTATCTTACTAATGCATCAAGATATATATGTTCTGCTAAACTATCATATAGTGATTTTAATCTTGTAACGAGAAAAGATTCTTCGTGTATCTGATGCTTATTATGTGATGTTCAGGGTATTTTTCTGGTGATGACTTATATTACGCTGTTTAGCATGATGGCCTCTGTGGCTTTCTTCCATCTTATTGCTATTTACAGATATTATTCATGTTTCTACGAGAGAACACTGGAGCTGAGTTCATGATATGCATAATATTTGCATTAGCATTCTAATCCTCAATTCTTTTCATATTATATACTGTGGCTAGTTTTTTATTGTGAATGATGCTCATTATGGCCGGTGTTACTGGTGGAATTCCAGTATCTGTATCCTTTTTGCTTCTTTTGTAATAATTAAGATGCTTTTTTATGTTACCTTTTATGAGTCAAACGAAGTTGGTCATTTTATGAGCAATGGTTAAACTAAATGTGCAGTGAATAGACTAACTTTCCATTAAACTTTATGAGAATTTCTCACCAACTTACCAACCTGACAAAGTTCCTTTTTTTATCAGCATAAGATGCCTCAGAAAGAAGATGCCACCAATGATGATGGAGGCTCTGTCAAGATCGGCACAACCGGCACAATTGGCTCCTTGATGACTCGAGAAATAGAATCCATGAAACGTTCAGAACAAGCATCTTCATCTGCTCAAAGAAAACAACAAACTGGTCCTGTCTCCGTACCCTGTGGTGCTAATCCTAGGAAAGCATTGCAAAGGAGAAACCAAACTAATGAGTATGGCAGCACCGGCAGTAGCAGTAGTGGAACTGGACATACACATTGTTCAAACCATGAAGATGCTCAAAAATCCCAACATACCCCACGAAAAAAGGGACACCGCCATGCTCCAATTCTAAGATCAGATGACAGCCCTACAAACCGAAATTTGGACACTGATAAGGTGGAAAAAAAAGTTCACACTTGCATGGTGAAAGTAGTAGATCTAAAGTGCGGCAATCCCATGAGCAGCCGGCTCAAGAAGCTCAGCTTCTCCAAGCTCTCCGAATCCATCTCCTAGCCCTCGGGCAGTTTCTTCCTATCGGTCCTCAGGTTCCTCCTGTAGCTGCTTCCTGCAGTTCTCTCAATTCGGCTTGTATCAGCAACATCCATGGCAGAACAGATACTGGGAAGAAATCCTCCGGTGGCTGCCACCTTCTTTTTCTTCTTTCCAACTGCTCTACTTGGGCCTGGCTTTTGCTTAGATCCTCCACTGGTGGAGGCTACGTCTATGCTAACTTTATGCTGTTTCTGGTTGGAGACTTGATGGCAGTCCAGATCTAGCCTCTGGAGATATTCCATCTCTCGTGAGACCAGCCATCCTATTGTTCCTTGAGCACCCACCTCCACCGGAGCTCGCTCATCAGCCATTGTTGCTTCAAGGCAAAATGGGAGGATGATGGTAAAGTAGCTTTGAATGCTGTCCTGGCCTGTTGAAAGTAGTCTTTTGTTGTGCTTTGTGGTTGGAGGGGCGGTTGGTGGTTGCCTTTGACATAAATGCTTGTTTAGCAAACACAGACGAAATTGTAGGATGATGATGGTGTCCTCTACTGCAATGCACGATTCGGCTAATCTTTGCCTGCTTAATTAATCTTTCTACTGTTATTATATGCTGATACAGTGGCATTCCACCTGTTTTGCTGTCTTAAGATCCATTCTGATACTTTTGCTGTCTTATTGATCCATTCTGTGCAGAAAGAAAATAAAATTAAAAAAATATTACTAGAAAGGATAAGAGGAAGAGGAAAATCAATTTCATATAGTAGAAAAAACTTTGGAGGATATTGTTTTTTATTTTATGATTTCATAAACTTAGAGGAGAGCTTTATTTATTTATAATCTGTCTTTTGTTTGTTTGTTGCGCATTTGAATGTGGACAGTTGATTAGTAGTCCTTTTTCTTTTTCCAGAAAGTTAAAGAGTAGGATGCAGTTTAAGTCACAACTTAGAACTTTATTTAAAGCTTAGTGAATATCTATATGATAATTTCAACTTGGTATATCTGATAGGAAAGGACAGACAAGAAGGAATGGTCTCAAACAATGGGAATCGGTGATAAGCTGGTCCACCCCTGGGCGGTGATTGGATGACCCCTTGGAGGATTGGTCATCAGCATCAGGAGAGCCCCAGCCTTTCCTTTCTCAATCCACTTATCTGCTCCCAACTCTTCCACAATCACACACTCCGATTCCCAGCGGGCTATCATTCGACCCTCGGTAGCTCGACCAACTTGACGACTCCCGAGAAGAATCCTGTTGTTGCTTTTGGATTTATGTCATCCGACACACCCCCTGTTGTCTCTGATACGATCTATTCCCCACAGAACACCCAATGTATTCAGCTTAACCACACAGAAAGAACGGGTGTAAAATCGACTCGGATACAGCTTGCACAGAATCGGCATTCTGAGAAATTTTAATCATAATAGTAAACTAGCCTTTTCTTTCGAGCCAAAAAAAAAAGAAAGGAATTTAACGAAGGAAAGAAACGATTAAAACTATATTTGAGTTACATTCCAAGCGAACCAAAATTCTCAGACCCAACCTAGCATGAACAGCTTAAACAATTTGCTGCTTGGCTGTTCTGCCTCAAGTTAGAGATAACAGCCAAGTACTTTGGACTATATATATATATATTGGTATACAGGGAATATGAGAAATCTTGGGCCAGTCAGGTCATTCGGTGATGGGCATCTCCATATATACGCAGTTCTTTAAGCGATATAGGCAGGCCATTCTTTGGCAGAGAATCGATCTTGGAACAGTTGCCGACGATTAACTTGTTAATCGAAGAAACAGTTGCCAAAGAGGCTGGAAATCTCTATAGATTGAGACAGCTCACGAATTCAAGCTGTTGGAGGGAGGTCAGCTGCTCGAACCAATTCTCATACCTTTTGAAAAATTTTAAATAATCATTTTTTTTATTTTTTAAATAAGTTGATTATAGAAAATTTTAGAGACAAGAATCTCTTGACTTCAATTATTATTCTACACCTATAAATAAATATCCATCTAAAACTCCCAAGTTAAATATTAATTCAAGATCTACTTTTCTTTTCGAGAGATTTAATTTTTTTTTTACTTTCGATTTTTTTTCTTTTATTTGGTTTGATCTTAGGCTAGTATTACTTTATTACTATTACTTTTTATTACACTATCTAGTATTCTATATTTTAAAATCTCTTCGTGAAGAATATAATATTTTTTATTATATATTACAAAAGCAAGTTTTTAGGCTTAGCATTGAATTTCTTACTCAGTCTAACTATAAAATATGAAATATTTATTTAAAATCCTATCACATAGGGGAAAATCTATGTGATGTAATTAGTGACAATACAATAATAGATGCTATATATAAAAATACCACGAAGAAATGAAAGACATTAAATATAAAAACTAAATTTATATTAAGGAAATCTATTTTTCATGATCATTTTAAACACATTATTAGTTATAAATTAACCTCAGATATTTAGAACACTCTTGATGCATTGCTAAAAAAACAAAAGAAAAGCTTAGCTTCAATATTTGAAGAATAATTTGGTAAATACTATCCAAGATAATCTCTCAAATTTTTAATATTTTTAAATTTAAAAATTTATATTAAGAGATATTATAAGCTTATTTCTTATGTACTAATGAAATATTATATTATCTATGGTCTTCGAAAAGAATATATTTCTTATATTATATCTGTTCAGGGATGAGTGTAACAACCATCCATAGTAGAGTTAAAAAATCTTTTTGCTTCTTTATAATCTTTAGCTTATCAAATGGCAAGAGTTTCTAGCTTCTCCATAATCTTCAACTTATCAAATGGTAAGAGTTTCTAGTTCAAACGGAGATAAAAGATGCTCTTTTTATAAATAAGAAAAAAATAATGATAAAGATAAAGAGAAAAAATATAATGTTAACAATTGCTAGTTATATGTATCGTACAAACCAATCGCGTGAGTGATGATACGTTTGACTTGACATATAGTCATCTTTTTACTTATTATTATTATTTGATATTTTATCACTTTATATTACCTATTGCTTGAATATATTGTGATATCTATGGATTTGTACAATAAGAATCGAATCGTGATAAGATCACGATAATGAGATTGATTCGCCTTTAAACACAGATCCTAATTAATCTCGGTTATAGGTTACTTGAAAGAGACATCAGGATAACTGGACAAACTGGTGTGTTGTATACCCGTCCATATGATGGATGTAGTTAGTTTCATATGATGGACATTAGGGATACAGTGCAAGTGCTCATTGGAGAATGAGTTCACTTATTGATCCGCTTATGGAATGTTGGATGGTTGATAATATCTTATTATTAGACAACGATTTTGTAGTCCTAGTAGTGTATTTGGTTCTTATACTTGAGACATCAAGAATGTCATATATGAGTACTTTACTCTTTGATACCGGACTTATAAGTCTAGAGCTTCCAAATCTAATATAGCCGGTCATCGGGAATGGTAGCCAACCTTACGAGGACTATTGAGTGTCGATAGATGATCATTCGCTTTTGTATCATGAGAGGAATATCTCATGTGTTTTTGCTCATATAAATCCCTAGCTAAGGTCATTCAGATTGAGAGAGAAAGGGTTCTCCGAGAAAATCCGATTAGAGCGAGACTTGAGTAGAAACTGTATGAGTCTGATAGCACCATACCCGGTATATAGTCTCTGGGATATTAGATGGATGAAGGACTATAGGTATATGGTAAGTGAGGACAGACATGTCCAATGGATTGGATTCCCCTGTATCATCCGGGGATTACGGCGTAGTGGCCTAGTACGTCAGCAGTCGATGAGTCGAGTGAATTATTATGGAAATAATAATTCACTAAGCTAGGAGTTCTAACAGGTATGACTCACAGCCAGTTCGATATTGGGTCTAGAGGGTCACACACATAGGTAGGCGTTGCGATGAGTAGAGATTCAAATATGAGATATCCGTCGGAGCCTATATCTTATTGGATATCCAATAAGCCCTTGAATTATTGGATCATATGGATGAGATCCAATAAGAGCCAACGAAAAATTATTAGATAGAGATCCACTAATCTAAGAGGCTTGGGTAGTTAGATGGAGATCCAGTATCCAATAGGGTAGGATCCATTAGGGTTAAATTGATAGGGGACCTCTATAAATAGGATGGAACTAATGGTTCATAGGCTAGAGCTTATTTGGGTTGTCATCTCCTATTCTCCTCCTTAGATAGCAGGCCTGGAGATTTGAAGAGCATCGTCGTAGTCTTACTATGTGGATTACCGCTAGAGAGGATGACGCTTGACCTCCTTCACCCTCTCCTAGAGATCTATAGGGATTCAAAGATATACGATCTTCCTAGATAACATAATATTTTATATATGTAGTTTTAAGTTTCGTGGGTTTTACACACCAATCTTCACACGACGATGAACACATCTTTGGGAAATTGAGGATTTTATTTTATGTTCTTCTACTGCGCATGTGATCTCGCCCCTAAATTTCCCAACAACAATAAGTTAAAGTCTTCTGTCAATAATGATATAAATCAAAAGAAGATCTTCGAAGCAAATTTGGACTTATCTCCAAAAATATACTTTAATAAGGAGTATTAAAATGTAAAGATTAAAAAAAATTAGTTTATTATATTTTATTATTTAAATAAGTTGATTAGATAGAGTTTTAGAGATAACGGTCTCTTGGTTTAAATTGTTAATCTATACCTATAAATAGATAATATATACATGTTAAATCTCAGATTTTGATGATAAAATCAATTGATGAAATTATGATCTAATATGCATTTGAGTGAAGTAAGACTAACCTCAATCAAGAAAAGACAATTCGATTAAAGTAGAAAGAATCATGTTAGAAGATTGGACGTCAAGCCGGAGGAATGGTTGACATGTCGAAAGGACTTTGTACCATAAGTTTGGGCATTGGGTTGGAGGATCCAACATTACACCAAGGAGATCGAAAGTTATGGGAGGTTAACATGTCGATTGAGCAATACGTCGAAGGATCGAACGAAGCGCCAAATGAAACAATGACATGCCGAACAACATAGGATTCATGCTTGTAATCGATTATGTCTAGATCGAGTTAGTTTAGGTTTAATTGAGTTAGTTTTGGGTGTAACCAAGATAACTCAATTATGGGCCAATTGGGCCTAAATTGGAACTGATTTGGGCTTATTATGAGGCTCATTTAGTGACCCTAAAGTTGGGTCAAGCGATGGAACCGTCTATGAGTTGGAAAAGTCAAAAGCTCAATCTTCGAGGTTATCAAGCGATGGTACCGTTAAACTGGGTTGTGGTATCACCCAGTGTTAGACTGACAAGTGGTGGTACTGCCCAATGTAGGGGGTGGCATCGCCCATACCCGAAAGACCCAAAAATTTAAATTTTTAGCTTTATTTTTAAAACCATTTAGGGCCTATAAATACTCCACTTAGGCAATAAGAAATGATAAAAATTCTTAAAGAAAAAACTAAGAAAACTCTACCAAAACATTAAGTTCCCTCCACTTGAGCTTAGAAGTAGATCTACAGGAGGTGTGTGAGGGTTACCTTGTAAAAAGGGGGTATAAAGGTTCTTTCCTGAGCCTATCAAAAGGAGAAATAGTTGTAAGGGTAGTTGATCTTCGCCCATTGAAAGAAGATCGGTAGTGAAAGCCAGTGGCCTCGAGTGAAGAGGAATCAAGAGTGGACGTAGGTCACGATGGCCGAACTACTATAAATCTGGTGTGCTCTTTTCCTTTACTATTTACCTTTATTGCTTATTGATTTTATTATTCATTCTACTTTACACTTACTCTAAGTCAAGCTCACTTTCATTATCGATTTTCGTTAAACGTAATTTTTTAAATTGACATGATTTTTCAAAAGTACTAATTCACCCCCCTAGTGCCGATATGGTCATAACAGTTGGTATCAAAGCCAAGGTTTTTCTCGTTTGGTTTAGCACCAAAGAGAAATGACTTTTACCGACAATCAAGAGGGTCTTTTTATTACTCATCCTCTTATATTCAATGGGACAGACTACACATATTGGAAAACTATAATAAGAATTTTTTTTGCTTTCTATATATTTCGATTTATAGAATATTGTTGAAAACGATTTTGAAAAGTCCTCCAAACTAATGAACGAATAGAATAATTTAGAGAAGAAGACTTTCTTTTTGAATGCTAAAGTGATGAATGCTTCGTTTTGTGCTTTTGATAAAAATAAATTTAATCGGGTTTCTATATGTGAAACTGCATATAAGATTTGACACTTGGAACAAAAGAAGACCACTCGAGCGAAAGCATAAGTGATGATGACTTTGAACTCCTCACAAGCAAATTTAAAAAGTTTATAAAATAAGAATATAAGAATAAAAATAAACCTAGAAAGAAGAGACTGCCAAAGAAAAAGAAAACAATCAAGGCGACTTGGGACGAATCGAGTGCATCCAAAGACGAGGAGCAAACCAAAGATGAAGTAACGAACTATGCTTTAATAGCTCTCAATGACGAGGTAAATGACTCAACAAAAACCCCTTTACTTTACGATGAATTATTAAATACTTTTTATGATTTATATAATAATTTTAAATTAGTTGATAAAAAATATAAAGGGTTAAAAAAGGATCATGCTTCTTTCTCTAGTAATTTTGAAAAATAAAAATATGAGAATGATAACCCCTTGCACTAAATGTGAAGAATTAGACTCACTTAAGAAAGAAAATATAAAATTACAATAAATCTTAGAAAAAATTAAAATTAGTAGTAAATCATTAAACATGATTCTTACCAATAAGGGTCATGTACATAAAAAAGTAGGAATAGATTTTGTAAGTATTAACACTCAACAAAAATCGACTTTATTTGTTAAAGGACCCACATTGCATATTACCCCTAAGGTTAAGTATAATTTGTGTAGTAGATGTAGTTATTTTGCTTATAAATGTTCATTTAAAAAGTATGACTCACATAAATTGGTTTGGGTTCCTAAAGGAACCATAAATAACTAAATGCCAAAAATTAAGATTGGTAAATCCAATCATGAGGGACCCAAAATCAAATTGATACCTAAATGAAACTTACATTTCTTGTAGAAATCTCTACAATTGAAAGCTAGGAGCAAAAATAAAATTTTAATAGTGGATGCTCAAGGCTTATGACTAGAGATCCAACATACTTCACAAAATTTACTAGCCAAAACAAAATGATTTTGATTGAAAATGATTTATGTTTAATGAAACAATGCTTGATGATTTAATGATGTAATAATGTAATGATGATTTGAAATCATGCTTAATGAGTTTTTATTTTGAAATTATGCATGATAATTTTTATGATTTATGACTTATTAATCTTGATGATTTTCTATATTTTAGTTTTAAACGATGATGTATTGATTTGGCATAAAAGGCAAAGGCATGCTTGCATTAAATAAATCACATAAATTGAAACTAAAAAGAGAATACATTTTTCTTGAAAATATCTCCTAAGCTTTTCTATTTTTCAATAAGTGGTTCTTAGTGATGAATCTATTTTATGAATCTCTTGAACTAAGAAAGTAATTTTGATGATTTGATAAATTAAATTTGAATGAGTTTTATCTGAATCATGAACTTGATACTTAAGTTTTTTATGAATCGAGATATTTGATTTTTCAAGATTTCTTTTCATTATTTACTAAAAAACAATCTTATCTAAATGAATGATGATTTTTCTATTGATTTCTCAGAATTATAACTTGAAATCTTTTATGAATCAAATTCTCTTATTATGTGTTCTTATATCATTCCTTCTTATTATTTAAGAAGAGTTTTTTATATAAATAATGATTTTTCCTATGAATTCTAGGAATTATAATTTAAATTTTTTTAATATATGAATCATGATTTTAATAACTTGAGATTTCTTATACATGAATCAAGATCTTTTATTCTCCTATGTTCTTTTTTACTATTTACTAAAGAGAACATCTTTTTCCGAATTCATGACTTAAGATTTCCCTTACTATTCGGTTTCCTAAGATTTCTTTTTATTTTTTTTAAAAGGAGATCAAAATGAATCATGTCTTTTGGTATTCACATGATCTTTGATATTATATCTTTCTTGACATGATTTTCATTATGTATAATTTCTTTGTATATATGGTTGTATACCTTATGTGATGCTCAGAGAATTGATGTAAAGGAAAATAAATTACACCATTATATTATTCTCCTTTTCCTTTTTCTTACGATGACAAAGGGGAGAAAGAAAATTGGTAGCATCTCAAGAGAACCAAAAATACTAGCTTGAATATTAAATTTAGATAAATTGTTAAATCTCCCAAATGCATAAACTCTTCTTATACATTTTTCAGATTATGATCTTGATTTTTTTATTTTTTATGACTTGAGTTTTCTTTTTAAATCAAGATCATTTTCTATCATTCCTTCTATTTACAAAAGAATAGATTTGTCAAAAATGACTCATGGTCTTTTGGTATTCATGATTTGATTTTTTATTTTTGATGATTGAAATATTAATATAAATTTATCTATGTTATTTATCTTTGTCATAATTTAAAAATTGATGTAAAGGGAAAAAAATTACAACATTATATTCTTCCATTCTTTTAGACCAATGACAAAGGGGGAGAAAGTATTGCTAGCTTGTACATTTCAAAGAGAAGAAAACTTGCTAGTTTACACATTTCAAGGAGAAAAACCTACTAGCTTATACATTGCAAAGAAAAACAAAATTGCTAAGCTAGCACATCTCAAGAGAAACAAAATTGCTAAACTTGCACATCTCTTGCTAGCTTGTATGTTCTAAAATGATGTAAAACTTACTATTTTACTAGCTTACATATTTCAAAAATTTGCTAGATGTACTTTTCTTCTTTTTCTTGATGACAAAGGGGGGAGAAGTTATGATAATGTTCATGTATGATATGATATACCTGATATATTTTATGTTGATTTCAAATTATGTATGCAATGATATTTTAACTAATGATTTGATATTCTGATACATGTAATAATAGTGTTTTAACTTGAATTTAAAGGTTATCACTCTTTTTGAATTCGAGTTTACTTTAATTCAATATAGCACATCGATAGGAAAAGTTTAGTTTAAACCCTATCATCAATTGGTTGTTATCATAAAAAAGAGAGAGATTATTGAATCTCGAATTTTGATGATGAAATCAATTGATGAAATTATGATCTAATATATGTTTGAGTGACGTAGGACTAACCTCGATCAAGGAAAGATAATTCAATTAAAGCAGGAAGAATCAAACATTGGACCAGAGTAGAACATGTTAGAAGATTGGACGTAGAGCCGAAGAAATGGTTGACATGCCAGAAGGACTTCATATCACAGTTCGGGCATCGGGTTGAAGGATCATACATTGTACCAAGGAGATCGAAAGTTGCAAAAGGTCAACATGCCGATTGGGCAATACGCCAAAGGATCGAATGAAGCACCAAAGGATCAAATGAAGTGCCGGATGAACCAATGACATGTTGGATAACATAGGATTCATGCTTGTAATCGATTGTGTCTAGATCGAGTTAGTTTAAGTCTAATTTAGTTAGTTTTGGGTGTAACCAAGATAACTCAATTAGGGGCCAATTGAGTCCAAATTGGGACTAATTTAGGCTCATTGTGAGACCCATTCAATGACCCAAAAGTTGGGTCAGGCGGTAGCACTGCAAAACTGGCAGTGGAGCCGTGTTAGGACTCTAGCTAGGAGAGTCTTAATTGAAAGGGGCATTCATGTAAAACCTACCTAACCGACCCCTATTAAAGAGGTGAAGAGGCTGGCTAAGAATAGGATTAGTTTGGAGGTTGCTTCTTAGAGAAGCATTAGGAGTTGGTTAGAAGTAGGAGTCTTGAGTATGAGTCCTATTAGGAGTTGAGCTTTAGAAGTCCTATAAATAGTCATGTATTTATCTTCTTTTGAGAAGAAATAGATGAATCTTTGTTGCAGCCTTTGAGCAGCAACCTGAAGGAAGGAACCCTTATAGAGTTCTAAGGAGGTCGATCCCCTAAAGAGATCAACCCCAAGCTTAGAATCCATAAGGGTTCTAACACTTGGTATTAGAGCAGCATTCTTGGCGTCTCGCTGCCCTTCCATAGCCATCCATCAGCCCTTCACAGTCACCTAAAGTAATTCTCACAATTACTTAAAAGATCGTCGTCAAATTCTACAGTCATCTCCACCACTACGGATCATCCTTTGATCTCCCCGTGAATTGCAACAGGTTCTAGTTTCCTACATTACTGTTGCTGCAATTTAGTTATCCTTATTCAAAAATCCAAAAAAAAATTGTTCCTATATTTCTGCATAAACTTTTCGTCGCAAAGTTTTTATCTCTACAACGAAAGATATACTGCAGAATTCCAACAACATAGCATAGTTTGTTTGATCTTGCTGCTGCATTTTTCTATCAAAATCTTTATGAAATTTTTACAACAACTTTAACACTTTCTAACAGTAGATTTTCCTTTGGTTTTGTTAAAAAATTCTTAATATAAACCACTGATCTTTTATATCCAAACTGCTATACTTTAGATGTCAAAAATCTATTGCAGTACCTTTCCATGATCCTCAATTTTTCTAAACCTTCCACCACCCTATGCCATTAACCCATCAACAAAAAGAAGATAGAGACATCTCTAATCTATAGGCATATGTTATGGCTTCTCAAGATCCAATTAATGTCAAATTTGAAGTATTAGGATCTCGGATTGAATCGCGGCTTGAATAACACTTGAAGGACAAATTACGCGCTTTGTTTGCATAATTCAAAATTGGACAACTACCGAGTCCAACCAAATTTCAGTGAAAAGAGAGTTCAGAGAGACCTCCAGAGAAGGAGGGACAACCTTCGGACATGCTTCAGCCATGCATGAGAGTGGACACCTTGGGAAGAAGGAGGACCCAACGGGGTGGATTTCATGCACCGAATGCTACTTTCACTATTATCAAATGTCAGATGATGCTACGATGGAAATTATTGTCATCCACCTTAAAGGAGATGTTATTCAATGGTACAATTGGTTGGAATACAATCATGGAGCTCTGACGTGGAATCAATTTAAGAACACACTGCTAAATTGTTTCGGACCTACGGAGTATGAAAATATCATGGCTAACCTCGCAAAGATTTGACAAACCTCTATGATTCAAGAGTACTAAACTAGGTTTGAGAAGCTATACTATCTTGTTCGTGATTGGACTGACCATCAATTGTGTCTATTATCAAATGTCAGATGATGCTACGATGGAAATTATTGTCATCCACCTTAAAGGAGATGTTATTCAATGGTACAATTGGTTGGAATACAATCATGGAGCTCTGACGTGGAATCAATTTAAGAACACACTGCTAAATTGTTTCGGACCTACGGAGTATGAAAATATCAATGGCTAACTCGCAAAGATTTGACAAACCTCTATGATTCAAGAGTACTAAACTAGGTTTGAGAAGCTATACTATCTTGTTCGTGATTGGACTGACCATCAATTGTTAGAAACATTCATTGAATGACTCAAGCCAGAGATAAAGGTTAAGGTGCGGCAATCTCGTACTATCATAACTGTGATTTCTTTTGCCCAAATATAAGAAGAACGACTCAACCAAGATGCTTGGATGATGAGAACCTCTCCTAGGCCCACGACATATAACCTTCTTCTACTCCCAACCGTCCTTCACTGCCAAAAAAATTGACAAGAGAAGAACTACGTGATTGACCAGCAAAGGGTCTTTATTTTATTGGTATTGCGACGAGTCGTGGTACCGCGATCATCGCTGTAAAAGGGACTATCTCCTACTGATTAAACCTCTTGAAGACATGGAGGAGGAGGTTAAGAGCATGAGGAAGAGGTCGCGGATGAAGAATAGCAACTGGTTGATATTACGATGCATGCCCTTGCCGTCGTTTATGTGAACTCGCAAATGATGAAAGTGGGAGGACTTCTGAAGCAACAACCTATCACCATTCTTATTGACACCGAAAGCATTGATAATTTTATGAATAGTAAGGTTATTGTCCGGATGGCATTACCTATCAAGAATTGCAGCAGTTTGACGTTAAGGTTGCCAACGGACGAATTTTGAAGTGTGATCATAGGTGCCCGCGAGTGAAACTATTGCTATGTATGGCCAACCTTCCCCAGTTATCTCAAAATATGTGTTGGGCACCTCTAAAGTAGAACAAGTAGATAGGGAACTAAATGACAGAGATAAAATGTTGAAGATAATCTCATTATAGCTCAAGCAAGGATGAAACATCAATATGATCAACACAAAGGTGAAAGAGAATTTTCAGTAGGAGATTGGGTCTTTTTACGGCTCCAACCATACAAACAAATATCAATTCAGGCCAGAGCATCTATAAAACTTTCACCTCAGTTTTATGGACCCTACCAAATTTTGGAGTGCATCGGAGCGGTAGCATACAGATTGGACTTACCCATCAACTCCTGAGTCCATACAGTCTTTCATGTGTTATGTTTAAAGCTCAAGCTAGGACTAAATGAGATAGTCCAAAGCCATCTACCAAATATGACTACCCAATGAAAACTCCAGACCCAGCCGAGTGCCATTATTGATTGACAGATCGTGACTTGACAATGACAACCCACTATTGAAGTGTTAATACAGTAGGTGAACCTACCAGTAGAAGATGCCACTTGGGAGAAATATGACGACTTGAAGATCAAATTTTCAGAATTTATGAATCGTCAGCCTCGAGGATAAGGCTGATTTGAAGAGGACGGGTCTATTAGGACTCTAACTATGAGAGTCCTAATTGAAAGGGGGATTAATGTAAAACCTACCTAGTCAACCCCTATTAAAGAGGTGAAGAGGCCGACTAAGAGTAAGATTAGTTTGGAAATTGCTTCTAGAGAAAAATTAGGAGTTGGTTAAAAGTATGAGTCTTAAGTAAAAGTCTTAATTGAGTAGGAGTCCTATTAGGAGTTGTGGTTTAGAAGTCCTATAAATAGTCATGTACTCATCTTCTTTTGAGAAAAAATAGATGAAACTTTGCAACAGCCTTTGAACAGCAACATAGAGGAAGGAACCCCTATAGAGTTCCAAGGAGGCCGATCCTCGAAAGAGATCAACCCCAAGCTTAGAATTCATAAGGGTTCCAACAAACCGCATATGAGTTGGAAAAGTTAAAAGCCCAGTCATCGAGACTGTTAGGCGGTGGTACCACCAGACTAGACAATGGTACCACTTAGTGTTAGTGTGTCAGGCGGTGGTACCACCTAGTGTCAGACTGGTAGGCAGTGATACCACCCAATGCAGGCAATGGTACCACTAGTACTTGAAAGACCCAAAAATTTAATTTTTTGGCTCCATTTTTTAAACCATTTGAGGCCTATAAATACTCCACTTAGGCAGCAAGAAATGAGCAAGACTTCTTAAGGAAAAAACTGAGAAAACTTTACCAAAACATTGAGTTCCCTCCTCCTTGTACTTAGAAGTAGATCTAAGGGAGGTGTGTGAGGGTTATCTTGTAAAAAGAGGGTGTAAAGGTTCTCTCATAAGCCTATCAAAAGGAGAAAGAGTTGTAAGGGTAGTTGATCTTCATACATTGAAAGAAGATCGGTAATGGAAGCTGGTGACCTTAAATGAAGAGGAATCATAAGTGGACGTAGGTCACGACGACCGAACCACTATAAATTTGGTGTACTCTTTTCCTTTGTTATTTATCTTTATTGCTTACTAATTATACACACACACACAGATATATATATGTATATAATATATATGTATATATATATATATGTATATGTATATATATATATATATGTATATATATATATATGTATATGTATATACATATATATGTATATGTATATGTATATACATATATATGTACATATATATGTACATATATATATGTATATATAATATATATATACATACATACATACATACATACATACATACATACATACATACATACATACATACATACATACATACATACATATATATATATATATATATATACATACATACATACATACATATATACTTACATATATATATACATATATACATATATATACACATATACACACACACACATATATATATATACATATGTATATAGATACATATGTAATATATATATACATATTATATATTCATGCAATAAGTAATATAAAGTGATAAAATACTAAATAATATAATAAGCAAAAAGAATGTGTATCATGTCATATGTGTCATCACTCACATGATTAGCTTACAGGACACCTATGACTAGTAATACTTCGATCACCGACTTGGATTACCAAAGGGTTAACTATCGAGCAGGAGAGCCGGACATTGCATCGAAAAATTATCGTGTCAAAAATTGGACATTGAACCAAAGTATTCATTGACGTGTCGGAAATTGGACTTCATGTTATAGGTTTGGGCATCATGTCGGAAGGATCAGATATTGTGTCAAAAGATTAGATATCGTGGGAAAGTCGACATGCCGATGAAATAAACGATATACCAAAGGAAAGGATAATGTTCTAAAGGTTTAGATGAAGTATCAAAAGATTGAACGATATGTTAAAGAGCGTACAACATGTCGAAAGCTTTGTAAAGGTGCCAGATATGTGATTGATTTGTTAAAGTCTTAATCAAAGTCATTTTAGGTCAATTTGAGTTGGTATTAGTCCAAAACAATGCCAACTTGTTAAAAAAACCATTAGGCTTGAAGCTAGATCAAATTGAGCCTGTCAAAAGGCCAAATTGGTGGCCAAAAGTAGGCATGGGTGATGGTACCACCAAGCCCAAGCGATAGTATCACCTAAGTTAACCGATAAGCACTATTTATCCTTGTCAGCCTATTGTCACGACCTTAGCTGGAATTGCCTAAGGCGTGAGGCACCCTTGCGGCCAAGACGCGAACTTAGCTTACGTTGCCTAAGTCGCGCTTCGCCCTTGCAATATTGCTCCGCAAAGATCAGCCCACTTGCAACCTCTTGCAGGTCCCGAAGGACCTGTAAAATAGAAAGTTGATTAGTTCGAGAGAACGAGCGACGGACAAGTCCCGACGTCTCGCGGAAAGGGGAAGCTTTACAAGCAATTCAGCGAGCACCTTGCGTGCACAAGAGAAAAGAGGGAGAGGGGGAAAACAAGGGCTTTATAAGGTTGAACGAATAGTTGCAAGCCCACAAACAGCTGCTCACCGGGTGCCGGGCGCGACAACAAGTTCCCGTCAAGGTAACGTGCGAACTTGCGAAAGGTTGTTCAACGCCCGACATATAACCGAAGCCCCATCCAGCCCTGTGCCACCCGGGGGGTTCCTAGGGGCTGAGATGGCTGACGTTTTGGTGAGCGGAGGCAGATTCCAGAAATCAGCCCGCGGCACACGAAAACGGAGCTGTTTTGGGGCTGTTTTGCTCGGTTCGGTGAGCAGTCACTTTGTAACGCTGCAGCGTGTTCGAACTTACATTTTTACAAGCAAAATGACCCAAAACCAAGACAAAACATGCTGCCAAGCAGCTGTACATGTAGGTGTGAGCGACGAACGGTTCGTTGAATGAAGTTGTTGCGGGTGCGCGATGACCGTTCGTGACATTCTCCCCCACTTAAACTGTCGACGCCCTCGTCGACGCTTGTTGATAGTTGTTGATGATTGCCTCTTCATGTCATAGGGCGTCTTCTGGCTCCCAGCTGGCTTCGGTTCGGGGAAGCTTTCGCCACTTCACCAAATACTCTGTCTGTTCAGCTCCATTGGGTAGCTTTATCTTACGGTCCGCCAGGATGGTTTCAACTCGCTTCTCGTAGGAGGCAGTGGTGGGAGGTAGCCGAGTTGGAATACTTCGGGAAGCATCTTGCGGATCCGAGTGGTAGGCTTTTAGGTTGCTGGCGTGAAGAACATTGTGAATTTTGAACCACGCCGGCAGCTGCAACTTATAGGAGACATTGCCTACCCTGCTGATAATTGGGAAGGGCCCTTCATATTTGCGCACTAGTCCTTTATGGATTTTGTTTCTGAAGAATTGGAGTGATGCTGGTTGAAGCTTTACCAACACCAAATCGCCGACCTTGAACTCTTGTGGTCGCCTTCCCAAGTCTGCCCACTTCTTCATTCTTCTTGCCGCCTTCTCCAAGTAAGCCCGCGCAATATCTGCATTTCGGTGCCACTCCTTTGCGAAATGGTAAGCTGACGGGCTACTCCCAGTATATCCAATGGCCATGGTGTGAGGAGTTGACGGTTGTTATCCCGTAATAATCTCGAAGGGGCTCTTGTTGGACGCAGAGCTCCGCTGCAAGTTGTAGGAGAATTGGGCAATGTCCAACAACTTCACCCAATCTTGTTGGTTGGCACTCACGTAGTGCCGAAGATATTGCTCCAAGAGCGAGTTTATCCTTTCAGTCTGGCCGTCCGTCTGGGGGTGGAGGCTTGTGGAGAAGTATAACTTTGACCCCAACAACTTGAATAGCTCGGTCCAGAATCGTCCCAGGAACCGAGCATCTCGATCACTAATGATGTTGTGCGGGACTCCCCAATACTTCACCACATCCCTCATCATCAGCTTGGCCGCCTCCTCTGCTGAACAGTGTAGGGGAGCAGCAATGAAAGTTGCATACTTTGAAAACCGATCGACCACCACGAGTATCGATCCGAGTCTCCCTACAAGTGGCAAGCTCGATATGAAGTCCAAGGAAATGCTCTCCCACGGCCTCTCTGGTACGGGCAACGGCTCCAAAAGTCCCACCGGCTTCCGTTGTTCCGCCTTGTCTTGTTGGCAAGTGAGGCACATCCGAACATATTCCTCCACGTCAATCCCCATCTTCGGCCAGTAGAAGGCCCTCTCCACAAGAGCTAATGTTCGGTGAATACCTGGGTGTCCAGCCCAAAGGGAATCGTGACACTCTCTCAAGAGTTCACGCCTCAAATTGTCCACTCGGGGAATATAAACCTTATTCCCTTTTGTGTAAACGAGTCCCTCCTGGACCCAAAATCATCGTGCCTTGCCTTCTTTGATGAGTTGCATCAGGATGACTGCCTGGGGGTCACTATACAATCCATCCCTGATCCTGGAAAGAAAGTTGGAGTGCAACTGACTTGCTTGGCCTCCGCCCTCCAACTGTATGGCATTCACGCACTCCACCTTCCGACTCAATGCATCAGCCACGACATTTGCCCTCTCAAACTTATACTCCATTGCCATATCGAATTCAGCCAAAAAGTCCTGCCACCGTGCTTGCTTTGGGGAAAGTTTCTTTTGTGTTTGGAAATAGCTCAGAGCGATTTTGTCTGTCCTCAGCACAAATCGCGATCCGAGGAGGTAGTGTCGCCAAACTCGCAGACAGTGGATCACCGCTGTCATCTCCTTCTCGTGCACTGGATACCGCCGCTCGGTCTCGTTGAGCTTGCGGCTCTCGTAGGCCACCGGATGACCCTCTTGCATGAGTACTCCCCCAATAGCGAAGTCCGAAGCATCTGTATGGACTTCAAAAGGCTCCCCATAGTTTAGCAATTTGAGTACTGGTTCTTCCATAACGGCAGCCTTCAGATCTTGGAATGCTTCTTCACATTTGTCAGACCACTTCCAAGGCTGCTCCTTCTTCAGCAACTCTGTCAGTGGAGTTGCACGCTTCGAGTACCCTGCTATGAAGCGTCGATAGTAGTTGACGAAACCAAGGAAGGATCTCAACTCTGGCACCTTCTTTGGAGTCCGCCATTCCGCAACCGCTTGCACTTTTGATTTATCCATGCGAATTGAGCCATCACCGATTCGATGTCCCAAGAACAAGATCTCTGTTTGGGCAAAGTAGCATTTCTCCCTTTTCACGAACAAAGTGTTCTCCCTGAGAACCTTGAAAATTGTCCGAAGGTGCTGGACATGCTCCTCGAGCATTTGACTGTAGACGACGATATCATCTAAGTAGACGACCACGAACTTATCCAAATACTCCTTGAATAGCTGGTTCATGAGAGTGCAGAATGTGGCCGGAGCGTTGGTTAAGCCGAAAGGCATCACCAAGAACTCAAACGCTCCATACCTGGTCACACAGGTAGTCTTCGCTTCGTCGCCTTCAGCAATGCGCACCTGCCAATATCCCGACCGAAGGTCGAGTTTTGAGAAATACTTAGCTTTGCCCAACTGGTCGAACAAGTCCGCGATGAGCGGGATGGGATACTTGTTC
This sequence comes from Musa balbisiana, assembly GCA_004837865.1. NCBI lineage: Eukaryota > Viridiplantae > Streptophyta > Magnoliopsida > Zingiberales > Musaceae > Musa > Musa balbisiana. Next base: position 28,041,292 of record CM017193.1, on the reverse strand, counting down.
TTCACTGTCACTTTGTTTAGGGCTCGGTAATCAACGCATAGTCGGAGACTCCCATCTTGTTTCTTTTGGAAGAGGACTGGAGCTCCGAATGGTGCTTTGGAGCTGCGGATGAGACCACCACTTAGCAGTTCGCCTAACTGCTTCCTGAGTTCAGCTAACTCTGGTGGGGGCATTCGATAGGGTGGTCTCGCTGGAGGCTTCACTCCTGGCTCTAGCTCGATGCTATGATCTACGCCTCTGCGTGGTGGAAGAGTCTTCGGCAACTCGGGTGGCATAACATCATTGAACTCCTTCATGACGTTCGCCACCACAGCAGGTTCTTGAATGGCCTTCTCGTCGAGTGGCTCTAGCTTCATAGCAGCCACAAATGTTAGTTCACCTTTCCGCACCCCTTTCTTCAGTTGCAAAGCCGATATGTGTTGGGGTTCCTTGGTTCCTCTCCGAGAGACGGGAACCATGCAGGGATCGTCACCCCCATCATACACAAGGAGTTTAGGAACGGCATTGGCACCAACTTCGCCGCGTGCATGAATTCCATTCCAAGAATCACTTGGAAGTCGTCCAATGGCACTGTCATCATGTTGGTGTTCCCGCTCCATGTTCCGATCTTGATGGGAGCTCCCTTCACCAACCCGAAGATTCGCCTAGCCTCCGAGTTCACCGCCTTCATTCGACTTAGGCTCTTCTCCAAGATCAACCCAAGTCGCTTTGCTTCTGAATCGGCAATAAAGTTGTGGGTGGCACCCGTGTCCACCATAGCACGGGTCGTTTGGCCATTAAGCTTGATGTCCACGTACATCAGCTCACCAATTCCTGCTTTTTGTAGCTTTGTCTTCGTGTTCTCCCCCACTTGACCCCGCATGGCATTTAACAAACGCATTGCCCCATCCGGGGTCCTTGCGACTCCTCATCGTCGCTGTTGGATTCAGAACTGCTCGAACTAAGAGCAACAGCTTTGCCCTTGTCCGATCGGGGGGGGTGGATGGAAGCTGTTAAAGCATTGAGTGCCTGTTTTTGTGGGCACTCCCTCACCATGTGCGACCCTCCGCACAAGAAGCATCCTCCAGGTTTTGAGGCCTTGCCTTTTGGGTTTGGCCCTTTGTGGGAGCTCCTCTTCTTTTGGTCGCCCCCGAGCTCCTTCCCTCGAGAATGTTTTGGAGGGCGATTGTTTGAAGATTGTTTCCTTCTTCCCGGGTCTTCGGAGGAAACAAAGTCAGTGAGCCTTTCTGCAGCAGCGATTGCCCCGACTACATCGATGACATTCCTTCGATTTAGTTCTTGTTGAGCCCATGGCTTTAGACCATCGAGGAAGCTGAACAGCTTGTCCTTCTCGGACATGTCTTGTATGTCCAGCATGAGTGCAGAAAATTGTTTGACATAGTCTCGGATAGAAGTACTTGACGGAGTTGTCTCAACTTCCTCCTTGCAACGAACTCTGTGTTCTCTGGTGGGAACTGAGTTCTCAACTCCCGCTTCAAGTCCTCCCATGTGTCAACTCGACACCGACCTTGTTGGATCTCCTCCCAACGGGTTCGCCACCAAAGTTTCGCATCTCCGTTCAGATACATTGTTGCTATAGAAACTTTGGTGTCTTCAGAATCGGGCCTCGTAGCTCGAAAGTATTGTTCCATGTCGAATAGAAAATTCTCGAGCTCTTTGGCATCTCCGGCCCCTCCATAACCATGAGGCTCGGGTGCCCTCAAGTTTTGTGGTGGTGCAACGCGGGTGTTGCTTCCTCCCGCATTTAGTGCTCTAGTGAGCATAGCCACCCTTGAAGTGAGTTCCGCCACCACTTCCTGCAGGTGCTGCACGGAGTCTTTGGTGTCATCCGACAATCGGTCGACTAGGGCCTCGACCTTATCGATCCTAGACTCCGCTTCCTCTTGCGAGCTCTCTACCCCGACAAGCCTTTGTTGGTCGTGGTAGAGTTCCTCCACGCTCGCTTCAAGAACATCCAGGCGGGTTTCCGCCGTTGTGAGTCTCTCCTTATGACTCTTTTTCCCAGTTAGCGCTCTAGATTACGCTTTCTCCGCTCGCGGAGAGTAGCTAACTTCTCGCTCATCACGTTCGCTGCCGCGCTCCTCTTGAGCGGCTCCAACAGCATGAGAGCGAGTGTGCACATGCAGCCCACCTGCGGCTGCTTGGGGCAAGGGTCCGGCTTGCCCCGTCTTGCTTGATTCGCCACGATGCTTTGCCATGGCGAAGTTGCGAAGTTCCTTCGCTGCTCGCTCGAAGTGCTTGCCCGCTTTGATACCACAATGTCACGACCTTAGCTGGAATTGCCTAAGGCGTGAGGCACCCTTGCGGCCAAGACGCGAACTTAGCTTACGTTGCCTAAGTCGCGCTTCGTCCTTGCGATATTGCTCCGCAAAGATCAGCCCACTTGTAACCTCTTGCAGGTCCCGAAGAACCTGTAAAAGAGAAAGTTGATTAGTTCGAGAGAACGAGCGACGGACAAGTCCCGACGTCTCGCGGAAAGGGGAAGCTTTACAAGCAATTCAGCGAGCACCTTGCGTGCACAAGAGAAAAGAGGGAGAGGGGGAAAACAAGGGCTTTAGAAGGTTGAACGAACAGGTACAAGCCCACAAACAGCTGCTCACCGGGTGCTAGGCGCGACAACAAGTTCCTATTTTTTACTCTATTTTTGAAGCCTATAAATATCTCACTCAAGCTTGATTGATGGAGCATTCATTACTAAGTTTGTGAAGCATTGTAGCTTTCTCTTTGAGCATTGTTTGAATCTCTTTCTACCTCTTCAATTTAGTTATAATACTAAGTTATAGGAGGTGAGAGATCTCTTATAAAAAAGTAAGTGTGGAAGTTCTCTCCTAACCCTATAAAAAAAGAGAAAAGTTATAATAATGGTAGTTAATCTTCACCCATTCAAAAGAAGATCGATAGTAAAAGATGATGACCTTGAGGGAAGAGGAATCAGGAGTGGACGTAGGTCGAAAAAATCGAACCACTATAAATCGGTTTGCATTCCTTCTTTTACTTATGACTATTGTTTATGATTACTTACTTATTATCATTTACTTTACTCACAAACTTTACTTGCACTTAATAGTTGATTAATTATGTTTTAAACATGGAGTTTTCGATCAAGCATTAAAGTCGGTTCCAATTTTCTATAGTACTAATTCATCTCCTTCTCCTAGTGTCATTAAGATCCTAATAATTGGTATTAGAGCAAGGCTCTCTCAATTGGATTAACACCCAAGAAAGATCTAATAACTTTTTTAAGCAATCAAGGTGGTCACTTGATTACTTATTCTCCTATGTTCAATGGATAAGACCACCTATTAGAAAATACAAACGAGGATTTTTTTGCTTTCCATGAATTTTGATTTATGAAATATTATCGAGTTTGGATTTAAAAGTCTTCTACTTTGATGGATGAATGGAATGATTTTGAAAAAAAAATATTTTCTCTAAATGCTGAAGCTATGAATGTTTTATTTTATGCCTTAGATAAATTGAATTTAATTGAGAATTTACTTGTGATACCGTATATGACATATGACATATCCTTAAAGTCACATGAGGGAACAAATAGAGTAAAGGAATCTAAAATTAATCTTTTTGTTTATAGTTATAATTTTTTTAAAATGAAGCCAAATGAACCTATTAGTGACATATATACCTATTTTATGAATGTCAAAGATTTTAATGTTGCTTCCTAAAAGCTGGGTATCAAAAGTAATGACAATTCAAGAATCTAAATACTTAAGTAATCTTTCTCTTAAAAAACTTAAATGATCTTTAATGACCTATGAAATAATATACAAAGCATAAGATAAAGAAAACAATAACCTTGAAAAAAGGATATTACTCTCAAATTCAAAGAAGATTACTTAAACAAAAGCTCAAGTGATGATGATTAAAACATGACACTTCTTACAAAAAGATTCAAAAAGTTCATAAGGAAAAATAAGATAAATCTAATAAGATGAGAACTTAAGAATAAAAATGAGCCTAAGAAAGATGCAGTCATATGCTATGAGTGCAAAAAAATTAAGACACTCAACTTAAAGTAACATGGGATGAATTAAGTGAGTCACAAGTGGAAGAACAAATATATAAAGAAGAAGTGACAAATTATGCCTTAATAACTCTTAATGGTAAGGTATTTGACTCTCCCAAAACTTTCTTATGGCATGAAGAATTACTTGAAGTATTTCATGATTTATATGATAAACTAAAAAAACTTAGTAAGAAATATAATTCACTAAGAAGGGATTATGCATTACTTACTAATGAATTTGATATATTAAAAATTATGCATAATGAATATATATCAACATCTTGCACTCTTTGCTATAAATGTGAAGATTTAAAATCATCTAATCTTGAACTTAAAAAGGAGTTATTTCAAAATCACATGCTTTGAAAAATATAAAAAATGATCTAATTACCTTGAATGAGAATTAATAATAATAATAATAAAATCTCTTAAAAAGAAAAATATATCTCTACGATAAATATTAAAATTAATTAATTAAAAATAAGCAGTAGTAGCAATCTTGTGTATTTAGAAAAAAAGATATTGGTTTCACAAGTAGTAGCACATATCAAAAGCCAACTAAATTTATAAAAGGACCCACATTACATATTCCTCCTAAAGTTAAATATAACTTCTATTAAAAGTTTGGTTACTATGTATCTACATTCTCTCTTAAGAAATATAGTCATAATAAACTAGTTTGAGTTCTTAAAAGAACCATAAATAATTTAAAGTTAAAAGATAAAAAAAGATACATCGAACCACGAATGATCTAAAGTTAAATAAGTACATAAAACAAATCTCTCTTTCTTATAAGTATGTCACCAAATAAAAGTTAGAAACAAAAGATGGTACCTTGATAGTGGATACTCAAGACACATGATTGGAGATCCTATAAACTTTCTCACCAGCCTAGATGGAGGATATGTTACCTTTGGAGACAATAATAAAAGAAAATCATTGACATTGAAAATATTAGTGACAAATCGAATCTCTTGATTAAAGATGTACTTTTGATAAATGATTTGAAACATAACTTAATAAGTATTAGGTAACTTTATAATAATGGGTATAATATTCTTTATAATAATGGGTATAATATTAAATTTAAATCTCATGTTTGTATCATAGAAATATTAAATAAGAATAAATATATGATAACTTTAAGAAGTGATAATGTTTATAATATTAATTTTAATGATTTTTGTGATATAATTTATTTTTTGATTTTGAATGATGATGTATGGCTTTATCATAACTTTAGCATAGAAAACTAAGACATACTAGTATGAAATTAATTCCACAAATTAGAATGAAAGAAATTGTAAGAAAAATACCTAAAATTAAACTTGTTAAATAAAATTTGTAATGTGTGTCAACTGAATATATATATATATAGTAGCATTAAACCCAAAAATCAAGTAAGTATCTCTAAACTATTACAACTAATTCATATGGATTTATTCGGACCTATTGATATCACAAGTCTAGGAGGTAACAAATATGCTTTTGTGATTGTTGATGATTATAGTAAATATATTTGGACATACTTCTTGGAACATAAATATATTTATTTTAAATATTTTATCAAATTTTATAATAAATTTAAAATAAAAAGGGTTTTATAATTTCTTCTATTTGTAGTGATCATGATGGTGAATTTAAAAATTATGATTTTCATGAATTTTATGATTTGAATATGTATGACCTTAATTTCTTCACTCCAAAAAATCGTAACAAAATAGAGTTATTGAGAAAAAGTTAGGACCTTATAAGAAATGAATATAGTTTACCCAAATACTTTTTTGTCGAAGTCGTTAACACCATATGCTATATCATGAGCAGGGTTCTTATAAGACATCATCTATTTAAAACTCCTTATGAATTATAGAATAATAAAATATCCAAAATCTCATATTTTAATTTTTTTGGTTGTGAATGTTTTATTTTAAATGACAAGGATGCTTTTGAAAATTTTGATGCAAAATATAATAAAGGTATTTTCCTTGGATATTCCTCTATCTCTTAAGCATATCAAGTTTTTAATAAAAGATCCTTAGTCATTGAAAAATTTATTCATGTTGTTTGTGATAAATCTCTTGAAACTATGAAAAATAATTTTAAAGATATTTTAAATTTAATAAATTAATTTTGAACGAAGATTCTACTCCCTAAAACAACTTGGATATATTTATTTCCAAAGAAAACTTATCCAAAGAATGGAAGTATATATATATATATATATATATATATATATATATATATATATATCCTAGGGAGCTAATTATTGGAGATACATTAAAAGATATTCAAACTGATTATTTGTTAAAAAATATTCATACAAATACTCATAAATGCATTGATAATGTTTTGAAAGATGACTCATGGGTCTCGACAATACATCAAGAGTTAAATCAATTTAAAAGAAATAAAATTTGGATGCTTGTTCCTATACTTAGTGATTATCTTATAATTAACACTAAATATATTTTTAGTAATAAATAAGATGAATAGCATATCATAGTTCAAAATAAGGTTAGATTAATGGTCAAAAGTTTCAATAAAAAAGAAGGTATAGACTATAAAGAAACTTTTGCTCTTGGCTAAACTTGAAATCATAAGGATGCTTTTTATATATGCATATTTTTAAAAAATTAAATTACTTCAAATAGATATCAAAAGTGTTTTTCTTAATAGTTTTATTTTCAAAAAAGTTTATGTTGAACAACCATCCAGATTTAAAAATAATTTTTTTAAACTATATTTATAAATTATCTAAGGCTCTCTATGGGTTGAAGTAAACTGCTATAAGTTGGTATGAGAGATTTAGCTCTTTTCTTATTTAAAATAATTTTTTAAAGATAAGATCAACATCACATTATTTATTTAATATTTTTTATTATTCAAATTTATGTTGCTGATATTATTTTTTTATTCTACTAATAAATCTTTATATGAATCATTTGTTAAGAGTATGAGTCAAGAATTTAAAATGAATTTAATGGGTGAATTGATATTTTTCCTAGGATTATAAATTAAGCAACTAAATGATGAGATTTTTATTAGTCAAACTAAGTTTAGTCTTGATCTATTAAAATGATTTTACATGGACAATATTAATACTATCAACACACCAATGAGTATCTCTACTAAACTATACTTGAACAATGAAAGAGAATGCTTTGATAAAAGAATATATAGAGGCATAGATAGTTTATTATATCTGACTACAACTAAACCTAATATAATATTTAGGATCAAGCTTTATATAAGATTTTAGTCTAATTTTGAATAATCTCACTATAAAGTAGTAAAAATAATTTTTAGATACTTAAAAAGAACACATAATCTGATATTATGGTATCCTAAATCTAAAAATTTTAATTTGATTGTTTATGCTAATGCTGACTTTGCAGGATAAAAAATTGATAGAAAAAGTATCTTTGGAACTTATCAGTTCCTAGGTAATATATTTGTTTCTTAGTCATCCGAGAAGCAAAACTCTGTTGCACTATCTGCGATAGATGCATGTTATGCGTACGTAATTTGGATGAAAAATATTTTAGAAGATTATTGACTTTACTTAAAAAATATTTCTATAAAGTGTGATAATACTAGTATACTTGTCAAAAAATTCTATTCAACATTCTCGAACTATGTACATTAACATTAGACATCATTTCATTATGAATCATATAAGCAATCATAATATATCTTTAGATTTTATTGACACAAAAATATCAACTAGCAAATAGTTTTACTAAACTACTAAATGAGAAATTGATTTTATTCGAAAGGAATTAGGTATGTTAAACTTGACTTAATAAATTTTGATATCATTTTATGAAAGTCTAAAAAAAACAAATGTACCCAATAGTAACATCATTGGTATGATAGTACTACCATTAGTGCTCTCTGACCAATGGCAGTAGCACTACCTAAGCTAGTGATACTACCACCAGCAACCTGACCGAATCCTTTTTAAGATTAGAGTTGGTGGTAAAATCACCCTAAGCTCTTCTCGAAACCCTCTCTTCTCCCTAGCCAACCTCTCCCTCTTCTAACCCTTTTCTTCCTTCCTCTAAACCTCCCCCACAACATTCTTTCACCCTCTTCCTCCTCAAGTTCTCTCATCCTCTAAACCTCCCTCTAATCTCTCCTCAAGATTTCTCCTTCCTCTTCACTCACCTAAAGCCTAGGACTCTCATCCCTCCTCCCTCTACAAGGCTAAGGATCAAGTTAAAAACTTAATTAATATTCTTGGTGATCAAGAAAGAGACTTAACTTGACAAAAGACTAAACTATAAGGGTAACCTCAAAATCCTTATCTTATTCTCAATTTATAGTTTGTTATTTTTTTATTTTCGTAATACATGTTGTAGTCTTCATAGCACCTAAAAGATCCTTAAAGGATAAAGAAAGAGGAGAACAGCTAAAATCTATGATACCACCCTATTTGATTATTATGAATATGTCCTAAGATTTTCAAATTTTGAATCTAGGATTGTCCACAAAGAAAAGTATATAGACTTAGAAGATTTCGGTGAATAAGAAACAATCCAATAGTTTATTAACTTAAATATCCTTCCTATTCTTTAAATTAGTGAACCTATCTATCCTACATTAATTAGAATATTTTATAATAATTTATATTTAGATAAAAATGATAGGACATCCATTTATTTTCTAAGGCATTATATACCTATTACAAACGACATAATTTATGATATTTTAGGCATTACTGAAAAAAGATAATGTTACTTTTTTTTAGAACAATGAAACATCAAGTCCACTGGGGTCATCTATTATGAGGCTATTGGCACTATTTTTGAAAACTCTAACTTATCTTTTGTATCAAAGAGTTGTGAGCATCTTTTACTATTTAACATAAAATTACTTCATCATATCTTTTAGTAGTTTACGTCCTAAATAACATCATCTCGATGAAATTATATATATATATATATATATATATATATATATATATATATATATATATATATATATATATATATATATATATATATATATATATATAAATGATGCCTTGGAACCTAACTATGTTGTTGTGGATGTCCAAATATAAAATAGTTGAAGATATTGTTACGGTGCTTATTTATGCTTTTATTTGATCAGATTTGCTAAGGTGGCGATCATATATTTGCATGTTAAAAATTCATGGCTCTATGAACAATAAGTTTTTATTATATAAAATAACATATGTGGCTTATTTGGTCTTTAAATTAAACCCCAACATGTATAGACTTGGGAATCCTCCCCAAAAGACTATCCTCAACTTTGCACATATAACAAAATATACATCGATATGAACGGCGACAACGAGAATAATGTGCAGAAGATAACTGAAAGAAAGAAAGAGGAGAGAAGATATATGTGTGATGATGGTTGGATGGAGATTAGTGTTGGTGAGTTCTATAATGATGAAGGGGATGGAGAAATAAAATTAAACTTCAATGAGATTGATAGATTGAATTAGAAGGGTAGTCTTATCATATCCGGCTTTGAAGTGAGACCCAAGATTTAACTAAGATCGGTGATATCACAATTTTTTTAATCATTTTCTTGTATTTGTTATGGATGTGTCTAAAAAAAAAAAAAGGAACTCTCAACTACTTTTATTTTGTTTATTAGTGAAACAATTTAGTTTTATATGCAGAAAATGCATAAGGATTTTCATTAAACTATCTCTATCCCATTTAAAGGTATATATATATATATATATATATATATATATATATAATTGAGTCAGGGAGAGTTCTGAGTTCTTGGTGATAAAAGATCACGATAGAAACACATATAGAATAATATTCTTATTTCCTTATATCTCAATCAATTATAGATTTAAGAATCAATCATATACTCAGATATATATATATATATATATATATATATATATATATATATATATATATATATATATATATATATATATATATATATATATATATATATATATATATATGTTTCTATCATCATTTCTATCACTTGCATCAGCTATTGATTAAAGTATTCTTTGTTCTTTCAAGGTGTCTCGGTCGCCTCGCCCTTGCTCCCAATCTTCTATGAGAAGTCTGTATTCCAAGATTTCTTAGTTCCTCCGACTCCCCAGTCTGCTGCCCTCCCTTCTTTATTACACACCATTCTCCCTGTTCGTAGCTACTAATTTTTCATGCCGTTCATGGTTTTCTGACTGGGTCATTTAGTTAAATCATCTTGGATTACTTACCACAGACCCCTCCGATGAGGTAGCCAAAGGAACGTAAAGAATTCCTAGAGAGAGAGCTCTCCCTGGCAGGCAGCCTGCTGCTGCCCGATGCAGTTTCATGCCTCTTCCAGTGAGAACCTTGTACGGGAAACAACCAGGGAAATGGTAATATTATATAAAATAAAAATCTCATCACTCAAAAGCTTTCCACGCAATCAGTCGTCATAAAAAAAGACAAAACATGTAGAAATGAGAGAAAATTCAGCTAAATTTTAGGGGGCAGAGCTCCCTTAGCTTTTTATTAACTGAAACTGTGTAAGGTTACATATATGCTGCATGAGCATACTTACAAGTACAAATGTATCACACTTCTTATCTTTCTCTAATATACTCTATTATGAAAAATGAAAAAAAGGAACAAAATTCTCGCTTCTTCACCATGTAACTCATTATTGATCCTATCATGTAATGTGACTGTTTTAGCTGTTACTAGTGTATATTTGGTAAATGGCAACTGTATCTCAACTTCGGATGGGAGCGGAGTGCATGTTGTAGAGCAACATCTACTCTTGTTACCTCGTGGAACAACGAGTCATATAAAAGGCATACAAACTCAGATAGATCTTCTTCATCGTCACCATTCCAGATGACCACAGGCTCACCACCTTTCTCTGCATCACTATCTTCCCAGTCACTTGCTGGACTTGCTGGTTCCGGTACGTAGTCATCCTCGGCCTCTTCATCTCCAATCTCAAACCTTCCATTCTCAAAACCATTGTAATCGCCCAGCACATTGAACTGTATGGACTGCACATCAGGAGGTTCGAGTGACGATGAGACAACAGCTTTGGCGCCTGAATCTAGGAAAGCCTTCACCAGGCTTGGAGCCAGCCCAAACTTTCCGGTGCATATTATAATTCTATCTCTCCATGCTCCAACCTAGCAATGTGAATTCAAAGATTAAAGCAGTAAGGAATCTCAACCGAAATGAAGATACATTTACAGACAGAAATTGGACAATAATTTTAGAAGAACTGGAAATAGCTTGTTGCAAAAGCACAACAAATTGGCATTGAAGAAAGATTGAAGATAAGCTAGCTTGCGCTAAACCCAACTTAAGTGTATTTCTTAAATAGAAAGTGAGCCCCAAAATACCCATTTCTCCATGAGAGGACACTTGCTTACAATTCTCCTGACCATCGAGCACCATCTGTATCTAATTACATGAAACAGCAAGCAATTGAAAAATAGATTTTGATACTACCATGGCCATTCTCCAATGTTCACACATTTTGTACACCTACAAATTCAAATTTCCAAGGTCTTCTGTAAAATCAAACAGAGTCACCAGTCTCAACTTTATAAATGTCAAGACAATCTTAAAAGTTATTTTTGACATAAAAAAACATGTTGAGGTAACTTCATTGCTCATATCATGGAAAAAATAATAAAATAGAACAGTGGTTTTCACCATATGAAGATAAAGATTACAGCATACGAGTTGAATGTTGCATATGGTTTGATAAGATAAATATTAGATATTACAAATTTGTAATTTTCTGAGGAAAAGATGGAGAGATGAATTGTTTTCAGCAACGTAAAATCAAGCCAAGTGTTGACCTCGACAAGCTGGATACTGCAAAGCCGCTTGATCGCAATACACTAACACCCTCCCCCTTCTCAACCACAAAATTTAAATCCAGAGCATATCGAGAGAAACATTCATTGGTAGTTTTTAAGACAAGTAAAAGGTTCAACAGAAAATCAGAACTAGTTCAAAATATAGGAGCATGTATCCCTCTGTATCTCTATGTGATGTTGAATTTTAGAACAAAAGGTCTAATAAATGCCAGAATGAAGAATTTATTATACGTCATGTTGGATGACCTCAAGGACACAGTCTCATATCCCCTGAATGTGACAGGACTAGCAAGTTTCTGATTGAACTTTAAAGGTCAAACTTGGAAAGAATTATTAAGAAAATAGTAGAAAGATAACATAACTCATCAAAAGGACACCAAGTCAATCAACAAAAGGCAAGAAAGTATGATGAAGATCTGATTAAAAAAAGTATGTTGGACATGATGTCAAGGATATGCTTTAATTCTTCTCTGCTGTGCTGGTGGTTCCTGTCCGATCAGCATAAGTCAAATGCTTCTAGCTTTTTGCTCACTGATGACATTTATTAAGACAGGCACTGACTAAATCTAGAAACATAATGTGCAAAATAAAAGACATAGTAGTCTGGGCACTATCCAACCACAATACCAAAAGCACCCAACATTCATTCAACATGGGATCAAGCACAATAGCTGCATGTCTTTCTTGCAGATGCAAAGAATATCAGAGCAACTCTGCCTACAACTTACCATCCAACGAACATCTTCGGATGTCAAGTGAACAGCAGGAACCGTTCTCCGAAACATAAATGCACCAATTTCTTGGTTATCTTCCATTACCTTCAATGACCATCGTAATAGTAAATATACAATGAAGTTTCCTGGTAAAGGTGGAACAGATATAAAATCAACACCAAGCAAAGAAAATGCATACTTGTGTTTGGCGTCCTATATAACGGTGGAGGATACCTCCAACTTGAAAGCATCGCCATTTTGTAACCAGATCAGCTACAGATGAAACTTTAGCTAAGGAATAAGCTTCCTTTCTATGTCTTCCTCGCATCAATGGAGACAGGCTCAGTTTAACACTCTGAAGAAATCTATCTGCAAGCTCGCCAGGTTCTGCAACCACAAATACATCATTCTGCCAACTGACAGAAAGTTTACAGAATGAGGACATAATAATGAAAAGGGTCAAAACTGTAGATTAAATAATATAGCAAGGAGGAAGATTTTAACCTTAATATTGAACCTGTCGAATCATTCTGAAGAGCCAAATGTATAATGCCTACTTGAGGCAAATCCTGCAATTTATCATGTAATGATCGAACATGTAAAGAAGCCTGCCTTGAGACCAATGGAGATGTTGGGGGTGATGGTTTCCCTGTTGAATGACCATCCAAGCTAAGAGGTGGAACTAGATCAATCCGATTAATTCTCTGAGGTCCACATTCAGGACTATATAGAAGTGGACTTGATGGAAAGCTTCCAGTAAATAATGGTGACGTGAAAGGTGTAGGAAATCTAGTTGCAGGCTTGGAGAATCCAGAAGTACAATTTGTTAGGGAGAGCCTGATTCCATTACTAGCACAAAACTTCTCAAGTGTTCGGGCATGATGATCAGTCTTTCCAATATCAGGACTATGTGAAGATTCTACAAGTAGAACCATCCTCCTCCATCCTAATGAAGGGCTTCTTTCATCAAGCCCTTGAGGAGCAAAAGAAGATATTTGTTATTAATGGAACTCAAAAGGAAAAATCAGACTGAATCAGGAGTCAATCTCAGCAGTTGTTATATGACAATTGACAAGTACCTGAATTGAATGATTTTGATTTAGAAAATTGTTGACTATTCAACTTCTCAGATAGTCTTTCTTCATGTTCATTTCGTGGAACTAGCCGCTCACAGACATTCTTGAAGAGCTCACAATTTTTCTGAATGTACTCCTCTGTTGCAGCTTCCAACTTAAGCCAGATAGCAGGATCAGTCTCATCAAGCTCCATATCACATCGCTCATCAACTGTCAGCACAACAAGAAGTAGCAGCTATATCATAAGCCCACAAGGGTTTCTTAGCAAGCTAGAAAATTTCTGAACATTTTTCACAGTCAACTACTAACCTGGGTTGAACCGAAAATACTGCACTTCGGGAATCATAGGTAGTAGAGTGTCCAACGCTTCCTCCGCCCGATCTACAGAGCATGCGCTCTCTATCAACACTTGTCCAGTATCCAAATAACGCCAGCCACCTTTTCGTACCTGCAGAATTAAAATCATTTTAATTCAATAACATCAACAATCGGTTAAGCATAAATCATCCATACAGCAATTATACCAGTAATCCATCCATGTCAATATGGAAATTCATGAGTATATATACTAAATTATTTCACCAAGATTTGATTTTGCTCCTGTTGTGGGTCAGCTGATAACACTGCAGCATTGAACTACATTTCATGGTTCTATATGCAGAGTGTAATACTGGAGCCAGAGGGAACATGTCTACTCAAAAGGAAGCAAAGAAAAAATAAATTACCTTTGTTGGAACTGAACCACATCCTATTGAAATTAGACAGTCAATGCGTGTATCAGGCCATAAGAGCTGTGCTTCTCTTATGGCAAATATGGTTGGATTATTTGCTACAATGGCTCCATCTTGCCAACGATTCACATCTGAATTTCAAATAAGTAAAATAACAGCTACATATCGAAAAAGCTCATGAATATAAGTACTAATGTGAGAATAAAAAATAAAAGACCAGGATATAAGAAATGATTACCATCTGAGAAATCATCGAGGTAATATGGAGCAGCAGATGATGCTCTTATAGCTTCCCATATCCGATGCTTGCAGCTTCCAATAAAAGCACCACGCCGACTAGCGATTTGTGCACTAGGGATAGCTGTTCCAATTGCAGTAACTGCTGGACTTTCAGCCATTCCTAATGGCGACTCTGGGGTACCAGCTGGATACTACAGAAGGAAAAAATATGTTATTTGGCAAATTGAGTATATTTCACAATAGATAAGCATTCTCTGTGGTTTGTTTGGAAAATACTGACTAGCATGCACATGCCAATCAACTTTTGGAAACCCTGATGAGACCCTTGCTTACTAGACAAACTGAGTAGCAAACATATCATACAAGATTCATTGTGTCAGTATGTCTTATTATTAAGCAATACATGAGAAGTCTTTTTAGCAAGTTAAAGACCAAGTGAATGGTTCACAGATGGATTAAATAATATAAAAGCACTAGTCATAACCAAAATGTATTTATTGGTAAACACCAACGGGTTCATGTTATAGCAATAATCAATGAATAATGACTCCCTTTACAACTCATGGTTAGAAGATGATCCATTTGGCATTCAACTTTCACATAAGTAGGTTTGACAATTAAGCAAGATAAACTATATTGCAAGCCCAGAAGGAAAGAAAAATAACATGAAATTCTAAATGTCATCTTGAATTGAAGAAAGAGGTACTTACTCTTAACTCCTAAGTAATAAAATCCATATTTCTATGTATAAATTAATAATTACCTTCAAATAAATACAGAACCATGCATTCGCACTAGCAAATAATACACTACAAACAGACAAACCTGATAATTCCGGAACAAAAATGGTTGAGCCGGTGTCACACTAACTAGAGTAGACACTACGAAAACTTTGGGAATGCCCTTCACAGCAGATTCTATCAAAAGATCACCATCTTCATTAGCACACATCTCTTTCAACAGTCTTTCAAATTGATCTGCACTATGCTGCATGTAAAATTTGGTGTAAGCTATGCTGCAGCATAGAAAAACAATGGAAGGAAAACATTAAAGATGTCCATACTTTTGACCCATGTACAACCACTCTAAAACTTTGTGATGAACTTTTGAAGAGCTGATCAAGCTTCTCCCTCCATGTTGCAGCTTCATTATCCTTAGGAGTAGGTTCAGCAAAGACAAGTTTTCCTGAAAGTGAGCAGTGACAGAAAATTAAATGTTACACCTAATCAACATAAGGGAAATAGTGCATTCTGCAGTCCAGACTATTCACCAAGCTCTTTGTATATATCTTCACATTGATCCAAGGTCATTTGTTTAATTCCAAGAGCTACCGCAAGCATACCACCCGTTGATGTACCACATATCAGGTCAAACATTTCATGAATACGCTTTCCGGTTCCTTGCTCAATCTGTTTAAGCATCTGAACTGTTGCTAGACCCTTCATACCACCACCATCCATTGACAGTATACGCAATCCTTGCTTCCCAACAGGCTTTCCTCTAATTGCTCGACGCAGGTTCTCATTTTCACCTTTAGTTAGCACAAGCAAATAAATAGTAAAAATTTTCTCAGGTATATACAGATCATATACTTACACTATAAGTAAACATCAGATAAACACAGCAAATATGATATACCAAGAATTGCCAAAGCACGTGCTGCAGCCTTGTTTACACGTGGCACAGGCATAACTGTGAGGCGCAATAGAAGTTCGCGCAGGCTTTCAGAATGAGATAGAGTGCGACGATTTTCTGAACAGAAAGCTAAATTGCCAACAGCCAGTATTGACAGACACTGCACCTGTTAAAAGGAAAATTATAGCAATGTAGTTCTAATATCTTGCCATACAAAAACAATACAACATCTTAAATTCAAATTTGACCCCAAAAAGAAACAAATACATCATATAACAGAAAAGACTTACCTCTGTGTTTTTATTTGCACAAAGTGCTTTAAGAGACTTGAGGACATCCTTGGTCAGCATCTTTTGAGCAACGCTATCAGATGCAAATGCTAATGTGACCAGAACTTGCAATACAGAGATCAGTTCTTCTTGATCCACTGACCTCAAAAGTGATTCGATGGGTTGCATAATGTCAGACTTAATCAACTGCATTGCCAAAGAAACATCTGCTGCCAATGATGAGAGAGCAAAGCATGCTTGTTCAACCTGAAATACATCATACGTGCTTGAACTTTTCATTCAAAGTCCATGGATATGCTATATATTTGTATACACATCCTAGAATCCACATACCACATGACGGTCATCACTGCTTATCATGCTTATCAGCTGTCGTATAGCATTCTCTTCTTTACTAATAGCCACACGATTGCTATGATCTTGCATGATTTTGGCTAATGCAGATGCCAACAGTGGATGATGACATGAAGAGAACCGAAAAATAAGAGAGAAAAAGGCACTAAGCTTGTGCCTTGATGCAATAAAATAGGAGCTGTTTTCTGTCTGTAACCACCGACAAGGATTACAACCATGAACAAATAAATAGGAGTGGCAGAAGATTAGCGAAAATTGTAAAAATATGTTACCTCTATGTGCACATTCACTGATTTCAGATTTTCAGTGGCCTCAATTCTAATATTAGCAAGTGACAAATGTCGAAGATTGTGCAATGGTAAAATTTCTGGAAGAAACTCGAGAGGATTACCGAACAGTCTTAGAACACGAAGTTCAGCCATAGCCCTGCCATAGAGCTGAAGAGAAATGTTAAGGCTAATAATATATTGAGTGACATAAAACAACATAAAAGGCATTAAAAGAAATGCCAATTAAATGACCTGAAATCCAGAAGTGGTCTGACAAGTTTATTATGTTCCAATGACAGTTCAACCAGCATAACACATTGCCGCAACTCAACTGTTCAAAAAAAAAAAAGTTGATCCATCTTAATTAGCAAGCCATGTGAGAAAAGTTTCAGAAGTTCTTACACAATAGAGTAGAAAGTAGTTAACAACTTCAGCAAACTGCCTAGGTAAAATCTTTAACATTTGATGTATGCCATGTTACCATTCAGGCTTACCAGGGACAGAACTAAGCATATTGTTGTCGACTCTTAGCACCTTCATGCTTCTCAATTCACCAAGCTCTGGTGGCAAAAGTAATAACTTATTGTTGTCAAGATATAGCTTCTCCAGAAGTGGTAGCTTTGTTAGTTCCACTGGAAAAACCTGTTAAAATTTTAGACAGTTTGTATCAATGGAAGTATGTTAAATAGCCACACAAGGATTTTAGTATAAAGCTAAAAGGTCTATTGCAATAGTTTGTGTGATGACAAAAGCATACAGTGACCTGACATAAATCATGTTAAATTGCAACTTCTAGCTGTTGGACTGGAAATATATACTTGCAGAATAAGTTTAGTTTTAATGTGGTAGAGAAAGACAAATTTGTTGCTCCAGAGTAGAAGGCAACTGCACAAGCAGGAACAGTGGCCCCATAAGGATGTCTTCGACTCAGTTTCCCAAATGCACAACTTATGGTAGACTATTGCAGAGACCAAAAAAATGTTAAGATGAAGGTTTTCCAGGAGTGTCAACTCAAACACGGAGTAAGTTTCAATTATAATGCCACGGGATCAAAGGACAGATGGTCATACGTTAAAGTTTTTTAACAATTCTTGAAATATTGTATGGGAGAACTCTCAAGTTTGAAACTGTGAAGCACAATGATGATCATCACGATCGTGTTCGAATTTACACACAGATAGCAAGGCATCAAGATCTAATGACAAAGACAAAGATCTACCGAAACAAAGTTAGTCGATCCCAGAAAAGATCAAGATTTTTAAGCATGGGACAGCATAGTACTCACAGACAAGCCACAGCCGCACAGGCTCAACACCGTCACATTCTTCCAGTGATCGGCCAACCCCTGGACGCCATTCGCCGGCCCGGACGGTGCTAAATTGGACCGGATCAACCGCGTCAAGACCCCGACCCCGTCGGTCTGCTGTCCGGACCCAGCCGCCTTGGACATCCGCACCGATCTCAAGGGCTCCCGCCGCTTGAGTACCTTCATCTCCACCTCGACGCAGCCGCGCTCCTCGTCCCCACGCAGATCCAGCACCACGGCGTCCTGCGGCGGGGGAAGCGCGACCATAAGCTGGGACTGGAGGCGGAGAGCGATCTGCTCCTCGTCGTCGCCAGCGGTCCAGTCAAGGTCAATCCGGAACCCCAGCTCCCCGGAGGAAGGGCGCCGGGGCGATGGCGGCTGAGGTGGCGGCGGCGGCGGCGGGGGTGGAAGGGGAGGAGGGGGAGGAGAGGAGGAGGGGAAGTCGTCGTCGGCATTGGCACCGGGCTCGCCGTAGTCGAGGGAGAGGTGGAAGATCTCGGAGGGGCGCTTCCACCCCAACCCCCAGGACTGCATGACCTCCCGTGATGGAATTCTTGGAGGGTTTCGAGGGGATTTGGGGTTAGGGTTTGTGGTAGGAGATGGTAGACGGGAAGAAGCAGCAGCCTGGAGATGCAAAAAAAGGACGACAGATTGGCGAAGGGAGACGGCTTTACGTTTTCTTTCTTCCTTCCGGTTTCTTGGTGCGTGTTGTAGTTGGCGTTGCTGTGTCCTCCACGGGACACGCAGTAGTTATGTCAGAATTGTAGACGCTTAGATACGTATGTTAGAGAAAATAAGAAGACGGGAAGGTCGTATGGGCTGCGCCGAGTTGGGGGCGGCAAAAGGCCCAGCACGGACCCGAATCAGATCGCGAGTCTAGGCGCGACACGACGTTGGAGTAGTCGAACTGGGCTGTGGTGTGGCCCAGTTCGTGTCGGATCTGGATGGCCTAAAGCGACTTGGGCCACAACACAACATGTTGACATCCTTACAGCCTCTAAAACATTGAGATTTGACAACGGTTGGGATGCAGGTGGAGGTCTCATCCATTGAAGGCTGCTAATGGTTTGAACCACCAGTAGGAAGAACAGAGAACAATTCTTATGACAAAGCATGGAATGGCAAATAACTCATCTGTTTTATTACGTATTGGCGGTCATCAGCTCGGATGGAAATAACTTACCAGTTTCTGAAGTCCTCTTTGATCAGCTGGATTATCGACCAATTCATGTTTATCTGATGTGTATCACATATTCCTCTGTCTGCTTCAGATGCCAGTTTGTCAGATCATATCATCATGAACTATCTTTTTCTTTTGTTTTTTTTTTTTTTTTCATACTCTGTTTATAAAGTTATCCACGAGTTTCTCTTTCTTTCCTTTATACTAACGAAGTAAAATTTGTTCTTGATCGTAAATAGCTCTGACATGTTGGATGTGCCACAGAGCCACCTCAAGATAGAAATCTTATGCAACTTATAATGATCTGCAGTTTAGCTTCCTAATTAAGTTGATTAGAGGAAATGTTATTATCAAAGCGTGAAGACACTGTAGAAATCGACAGGCTGCTGCAGTAGAGACGTAGCTACTACCAAAAGAGAGCACGAGTTCTTAAAATATATATTAGACTACTGATGACTCTTGCTCGATGCATGAATTACATTAAAAGTTTGTGATGGATGCCAGTGGTATCCAAATCAGTCCGACGAAGTTTGATGTGACCAGACGGAACTGCGGTTTGACCTGTATAAAGGCCGAGGTCGGGTCAAGTTTCTTACACGATCCTTTTGACTGACGCTAAAGTTAGTAGCCAAGAAAGTTGCAGTAATTTGATTGAGTAGTTACTGATCTCAATTAATGTGGCCTGATTGAAATTGATTTGGAAAGAAATATTTTAGTCTTCCAATACCATAATTCACTTGGGTGGTTTCCAAATTACATGCAGTAATCCTCTCTAAATGTCATATCCCCACTAAAATGCACAGTTGATACAGGTGGGATGGGATTCAACCCCGAATCATCCTTTCAAATCCTTCTTTCAGATTCTATTGTTGTATGGTGCAGTTAGGTAAAGGTGAGTGAAATTGATTTTGGCTTAACCTTCCTACTTAGGCAGACCACCAAAGAAGATAAGATTTGTATCAGAGCCAGACGGTCAAGTGGTTCCTTTGCCTATTCATTGATCCTAAAGGTCCCTGGCGATTTAATTACAATGGGTTCAGATTATAATGTCTTTGCTCTTCTTATCTTTGTTGAAGTGACAAAGTTTCTGCATGAGTTATCACTTGCATTTCAAAGATGCCATGTACGAGTTCTTTAGGGGCTGTCTTAGATGACCATGCGAGGGTTATGATGACTCCTGCTTTGTTAAAGCGAAGCTCAGGCTGGGATTGGCATCTTCTAATCTTTTAACCTCCTTTAACAATGGAACCCTTTGCTAAAGAATTCCTTCACTTGGTGGTGATGATGATTCTTGTAAGAAGGAACAAGTTGCACAGATCATTGCTCCCCTTAATATACAAAACATTGCTTGCAAGCAGAAATAAGGATCTGCTTGATGAGAGGCATGAGTGCAGTGCTATAGTGAAGATCTCTTTCTTTGTCACTTGAGTGAGATCACTAAATGCACAAGTCCCGAATCCATCTTCTAGGTTTGAAGTTTGAACCACCTAAATTTCTAGCCAATCCTGGATGCAATCTGCTGACTTGTTTTTGTCTTTGGATAATGATGTCCTACCAAAGCCCAATATTGTTTTTTTTTTTTTTTTTGTCTTTTTACTCAATGAAATACTTGCCACAAAGTTATCAGAGCTAGCAGTTTCAAATTCAAAAAATGATTGCAAATTCAAGTCAATTTAGATGTTTTCTAATGCCTCTAACAAGATCTTCAGGGATTTAGGTTTTTAGCTGCTTGCAAACATTTTCAAAGATTCCTGTATTATTTGGATGGGTCCAAATGGGAGTCCAAAGGTCTAGTAGTCTACCATGAAAAAGAATATTCCATAATGAATTCACAGATTATTATTTTATCTGTAGAGGCAATAGAATCAGATACCTTGTGCTTCAGATTTCCTGTAAATCTAATCAAGCATGCAGACAGATGTCACCACCAACCTAGTCAACTAAACAATACAAGTTGTTCCCTGCAAAACACAGATATATAGATTATTTGAAGAAAGCAATCTTATAATAAGTTTGCTGTCCTGCAAGAGTTACTTGAAGCTTCTGTTTCTTCCTTCTGAATGACTAGACACCATAGCAATTAGATAGTTTTATGATTTGAAATGTTTACTGATCAAATGGGTATGTTTTACATTTAGAAAGTGTCATGAATTAAATCTCTGGCCACAGATCAAGATGCCACAACAAAAGCTTTTGGGGTTAGTTTAGTTCCATAGTTGAGTGCCTTCTTTGGCTTTCCTTCAGAGAAGCCTCCCAACTTTTCAAAGGCTTGGCTTTCAGCATCATCTTTGCTGTTTCTTCCACCAACCTAACACATCATTGAGGCTTTCATTCTTCTCTAGACTGGAGTAAGTTAAAGTATTCATCCTTTGTCTTGAACATGGAATATGAAGGGAGAGACCATGTAAACCACCAAACCTCTTATGTGCCCAATTCTGCTTGGTCAGGGTAGCAGAGATATTACTGCTCCAATCAATGATTCGCATTGATCAATCATCACAGGACCACAATTTTTGTTCATTCCTCTAATATATTCCTTGGAAATAAGCATGATTCATCATCTTATATTTTCTTTAGCAAATGTTAAAGTATACTGGATTTGGTTGAGTTGCATGTCTGCTTCAACCTAATCTTCATGATAAGTATTTAGAATATATGACAATACAAAAACAACGATAATAACAGTGTAAGTCCTAATTGTGTTTGAGGTTAGCTACATGCATCTTTTATCATCATTCAAATAAATAAAAAGTTATATATTTAGTTATATTCAGAATATTTATATCTTATTTATAGTTTCTATTAAAATATTTTTAGGTTTTTCTTTATCTTTTCTCGTATCATTAATATTAATTATTTTACTTTTTCAAACTACTACATCCGGAGGTCTCCACAATACATGCCCATACAATCTTGAATGATTTTCTCTTTTCTTATCCTCAATTAAGATATTTTTTTTATCTTTTCTCATACATTCATCTTAATATTTTTATCTTAGCAACATAAACTTTTTATATATTTTCTGTTAACTGTCCAACACTCAAATCCATAAAATATTGTTAGTCTTACAACTATCTTATAGAATTTTTTTTTTATCTCAGGTATTTAATTATCACATAAGACTCTTAACACCTCTCACCAATTCAATAATCCTATTTTTTATTTTATGAATAATATTTTTATTGATCTCTTCATCTTACTAAATAATTAATCTAAGATACTTAAAGCTTTTACTTTTAAAAAAAATTATCCATCTAATTTAACTATATTTTCTTATCTAGTTCTAAAATCACTAAAATTATATTTTATATATTAGGATTTAGTCTTAATTAATCTAAAACCTTTGGTTTCTAAGGCTCATCTCTATACCTCAAGTTTATAATTAATTTCAGTTAAACTCTTATCAACTAAGATAATATCATCAACAAATAACGTATACCAAGGAGGTTTATTATATAAGTGACTAATAAATTTATCCATTATCAATGTGTAAAGGTAAAAACTTAATATATATCCTTCGTGTAATCCTATATTAATAGAAAACTCACCAAGCACACTCTTTATAGTTTTAACACTAGTAACTATATTAGCATATATATTTTTAATAACATCAATATAATTAGTGGTACCTTTTTTTTTTCTAGAATCCACCATAATAAATCTCTAGGATCCCTATTATAGTTCTCCATATATTTTTAATTAATTATCATAATAAATAAATAACTCAACTTTCGATCATAAATTTAAATTATTTTTTAAAAAAAATATTTCATATTTTATTTTAGTTTTGATAATTATTTATCAAAGTTTTATAGTATGACTCATGATTTTAATTCTTATAAATTTTGAATAATTTTATATGTCACCCTTTATTATATATATTAGAATTAAAAAAAAAATTTCATTCATCATGTATCTTTCTGAATCTTATGATTTTATTAAATAATTTAATTAATTAAGTTATTCTCTTATCCCCTAAAATTTTTTTGATGTCAATAGGGATACCATCAAGCCCACAGTCTTAGCTATTTTCATCTTCTTTAATGTCTCTTTTACTTTATTAGTTTTAAATTTTATGAATAAATATATAATTATTAAATCTATCACTATTATTTATTATTAAATCTAACTCCTACATGTAATATTAATTAAATAATTTATTAAAAAATTATCTTTTTCTTAATCTTGTTATCATTAATAAGTATTCTTTCTTTCATCTTTGTCTTTAATGCATCTAATATTACCTAAATATTTATACATTCTTTTTTTTAGTTTTAGTAATTCAATATATATCTTTTTCACTATTTTTAATACCTAATTTATCATAAAATTTATTATAAGTCTTATATCTTATTATATTAATCACTTATTTAGCCTTTTTTTAGATTCTTTAGATTTTTTATTTTTATAATTTTATCAATATTTAAAATATATTTTTTTAATAAAAATTATTTTTTGAACTTCCTCACACCACTACCAACTCTCTCTTTAAGATTACATCTCTATCTTTAGTTTCACTAAGAATTTATTTTGTCAAGCTCATAATCTTAATAACTATTTTAGTCTAAATAATATTAATATTATCCTTTCAAATTCTCGTCTAATTAATTATTATTTTTACTATCTTTTTTCTTTCAGTTTTTACAGTAAATAGCTAATACTATTAACCTATATTGATTCATCAAACTTTCATAAGGTATAACTTTATAATCCATACAAATAACTTTATCTTTGTCTTATCCATTTCCCCTGCCATGCTTTCCATGCTCAGAGAAGCAAGAAATGGCATGCGGTAAGTTTCATGCTGTTAAGATGTTTCTTTCTTGAAAGCAAAGAGATGCCATGCGGTAAGTTTCATGTTGTTAAGATGTTTCTTTCTTGAGAGCAAAGAGATGGCATGGAGTAACTCCATGTTGTTGATACGTATCTTTCAGCACCGACTTCGATGCACATCTTCCAGTCACAATTCCCCACCAACACTTCACCCATTTAACTCAAAGGAAGCTTAGCATTTTGCACCAGCGAATCATGTCTCTCTCATGATTGGTCAACCATCTCCTCATGTACCATCCGCTTGTTACCACGTTCACCCAAGTGAGAGAGAGAGAGAGAGAGCGCACCACAATACAAAAGGAGGGAGAGGAGAGGAAAACAAAAGACCACCAACAGCTACATAGCCATTCCTTGGCTCCTCGCCGCCCCTCTCCCTCCTTTGTTGATGGCCAAGCCAGGCCTTCAACTCTCCTCCTCCTCCTCTGTCTCCACCACCACCACCACGAGCACCTAATGACCATGACTCACGTCAGCCACGCTTTGGTCCATCTCGAAGCCAAGTGGGCTCGCCTTGTTCGCCGCTTCTTCCACGCCGTGCGTAGCCACCTCCTCTCTTGTTCCTCCCCGAATGGTCGGTACCGGCAGCTTAAGGCCAACCTAAGTGCTCCAGACCCCACGGTGGCCCGGGACATCCCCAAGGTGGATACGGGACATGCGCCGGTGCGCACGGATATGGAGGTGGATTCCGACGTGCTGTCGTTGAAGGTCAGCCTCCTCGGCGATTGCGACATCGGAAAAACAAGCTTCATGGTATATGCACATGCAATTCTCGATCATCGGCAAGAGACTATGTCCTTCTTTCTGCTGCTAATATTGCTGTTGGCGTATGTGGTAGATGAAGTATGTGGGCGATGTGGAGGAACAGAGAGGAGTAGAAATGGCAGGACTGAATCTAATGGATAAAATCTTCCTAGTAAAGGGAGCGAGGATCGCCTTTAGGATATGGGATGTGGGAGGTAAGGATCAGATTTATCTTCTTCAGATATAAATAATCTTGGGATGATTGTTTTCTGGCCCATTTGGTGTTCTTGTTGATTGAGCTTGGAATAATTTCGTAGGTGATGATCAATTTCTGGATCATGTGCCCATTGCCTGCAAAGATGCTGTGGCAATTCTTGTAATGTTCGATCTCACCAATCGATGCACGCTAAACAAGTTAGTATTTCCTTGCATCACCACGCATCATCTCTCTTCGTCTTTTCATACATTTCATTAGCGACTGATGGATCGAGGCGTCATGGCTTCGTTTCTCCACAAAGTAAGAAATATAGGAATTAGAAGTAGGAGCATGTTATTGATGCTGATGCTGTGTGGGCTTCTTTTTCCTCAGTGCTATTGCCTGGCATCATCGAGCAAGGAGATGGAACGCGGTATTGACGTTTTCGTGTTCCCTTTA
This sequence comes from Musa balbisiana, assembly GCA_004837865.1. Taxonomy (NCBI): domain Eukaryota; kingdom Viridiplantae; phylum Streptophyta; class Magnoliopsida; order Zingiberales; family Musaceae; genus Musa; species Musa balbisiana. The sequence continues at coordinate 28,015,399 of CM017193.1, read as the reverse complement.
CCTACTATATAATGGTTGCTTATGCTGATCATACCGAGTCATCTATTTTTTTTGTCTGCTTCATTCAGACGGCAATTCCGATCTTAATAGGAACCAAATTTGATGATTTTGCTCGGCTTCCTCTTGAAATGCAATGGACAATCGTGAATCAGGTACTATGCCATTTCAGTTTGCTGTAGCTCAGAATAGAGACGGATAGGATTCCATGGAGACAACGCAGTTGTATCATTCGATAGGCACTGCCAAGATCTGATACTTAGATTATCATTTGAATTGGTCTTCATGACCAGGTCAAAAGTGTCAGGTTTCCATTCCAGAAAGCACTACTCTCCTAACTTCTTCCACCATCTTTACGTGTGGTGGCTGCTTGAAGTCAAAGAGATGATGCCTTCTCCATCAAGACAGATAGAATACAGATGAATGAACTCTGCATTGCATTGCATTGCATTCCATCTAGGAAATCTCAGTCTCAGATTCGAAACTGAGGATAAAGTAGGATCACAGAGATGACCTTAACCATAAAAAATTACTTGTGTGTGACCTTGGAGTGATATGTTGATGCAGAATTTGTGTGTGTGTGTGTGTGTGTGGTGTATACAGGCCAGAGCATACGCAAGAGCGATGAAAGCAACTCTGTTTTTTTCCAGCACCACCCACAACATTAACGTGAACAAGATCTTCAAGTTCATCGCGGCCAAACTGTTCAACTTGCCATGGACGGTGGAGAGAAATTTGACCATCGGAGAACCTATCATTGACTATTAGGTTCTTCTTCTTGGCTTCTTTCTCACTATTTTTCTTTGCTTTCTTTCCCTTTCGTTGTTTCTTCTCGGTCTCCTCTTCTTATTTGGTTTACACCACCAGCTGCTTGTGTTGCCCAGTGCAAGATTGTAAATACCAACAAGCTCCACGACAAAGTGTGATGATTCTTTGTCATTCGAGAGCCATTCATATTGTTTGATGCAGAGAATGATAGTTTCAAGATCAAAAATAAGCCCACAAGCAAGTGGAGATTCATGTCCACCTGAACAGAAAAGTCTTGTGCACAATGCATTTCCCGGCTAGCTTGGTGATGTATCCATCACCTGTTACGACACATACATTTCGTATACGTTGATTTTTTTTTTTCTTTCAAAAGGTATAATATATTAACTCTGTTGGTCAGTATAATATATTAACTTGGTAATGGAAGTACAAAAAAGCTCTGTTGGCCAGTATACAAAAGATATATCAACTTGGTTTATTTTCTTTTATACACACACACACACACACACACACACACACACACACACACACACACACACACATGAATATTCAAGAAGAGAATAAAAAAAATTTGACATATGTCATATATCTTCAATCAAGTTTCGTAATATTCAACGAGCATACCGACTTAAGAAGAATCTGACTTCAAATATATCAACTTAGGACAATCTTGTACAGAAATCTTGGGTCTATCTTGTATCATTGTAGTTTCACAATAGAAGATACTCCTTTCTTCAACACACGTGTCTAATAAACAAGGGATTACTAGTATTATTTCTTAAAAGAAATCTCAAACCTCGAAAATTGATCCTCTCATAAGATTCATCATAATTAAACTTTTATCACACCAAAATACCTACCGATGAACTCAACTTTGCTTATATGGCCAAATCATAGGCCAACACCAAAACAACAATCTCATAAGAAAAAAAATGTTATAATTAAACAACTTACTCGGATCTATCAATCAAGTCTACATCATTACCGGTAGAAATATATGTCCTCTTCGTATTGGTAATTTTCTTTGCCAAAAGGCATAAAACAATAAGAAAGAGAAAATGAAAGATGTTCCCTCTTCTTTTCCCCTATAATCCAAAGCAACTTTTTTGTATTCAAGTAAAGCATATTCTCACCCATGTCATGCAAGAGAGGAGAACATGGACCGCAGGAACAAGCCCTAAACGTACACAACACACTGCCATAGTCCCCCAAGCCAACGGGCCTCCAGAAGAGGCAGAACTCCGAGTTCCAACCCAGTCCAATATAAGTCGAATGAAATCTGCAAAGCACTCCAGCCGCATGCGCTTGGGGTTTATCCACTACGGTTGCTGCTTGCCTCTGTCGTCTTGAATTATCCCAATTCCCTGTACATGACCTCTTCTTCCATCATCTTTACTGCTGCAATTGGATAGCATTTCTTCACCCCCATCATCTAGTCGTTCCTCTCCTTCATCTTCTTTCTCATGGCTCGCGCATGATTCTACCTGAAACAGAGTTCACGCTCCATCACCGGTGCCTCGTCCTTTTTTAGAGTTTTCTGGTCCCAACTCACAACCACTATAGGAGATGGGAGTTCATCACACCCCTACTGTCTCAACCGTCTTCAGATGACATCCTGTCTCTCCAAGTGAGCCCATCGACACGAGAGCCAATGATCAGTCTTTGACCTACCACCTGTCGTTGCATTCTAGTTGTTTGAGAAATTTCCTCAATGGCTTTCTCGGCGCTGTTCGTGCATCCTTGTGTTCTTTCTCGTAAACCGAGTTGCATATCCCATCCTTTGGTGCATAAACCGTCAGCTTTCGTGCCGTTTGCATCGCTCCGTGGTCTCGCGGCACTGTCTACAGCTTATGACCTTGATCCTGTCCATCAAGTCCCTCCCAATTTCACCCTGAAAGACCTCCTTGACATCCTTCGCCGGCAGAAAGATGCAGAATCTTCGGTTCGGCTGCTTAATTGGGCTTCAAAACAATCGCATTTTACGCCTACATCTCCCGTGTACGAAGAGATCCTTCAACAGCTCGGAAAGGAAGGATCTTTTGAGAAAATGGTAGCTCTACTCAAGGTGATGCAGACGTCAGACTGCAAGATAAGCCAAGGTACTTTCCAGATTTTTATAGACAGCTATTCGAGATTTCAACTGTTTGATGAAGCTGCTGATGTAGTTGTCAATTTAATGGACGAATTTGGAGTTGAAGTAGACACATTTATTTGCAATTTTCTGCTCAATATATTGGTGGAGGGAAGTAAGATCAAGCTGATTGAGGCGGTGTATTCTATGATGCTTGATAGGGGAATCCAGCCAGATGTTTCTACATTTAATATTTTGATAAAAGCTCTCTGTAAAGCTCATCAGATTAAACCAGCAATCCTGATGATGGAGGAAATGTCCAGCTATGATCTGGCACCGAATGAGATAACTTTCACCACCCTGATGCAGGGCTTCATTGAGGAGGGGAATATGGAGGCAGCACTGAGGGTAAAGACCAGAATGTTGGATACGGGATGCTCTCCAACGAATGTAACAGTTAATGTCTTAGTAAATGGCTACTGCAAGCAGAAAAGATTGGAGGAAGCTCTTGGGTTTATACAAGAGGAATCTACCAAGGGATTTTGCCCTGACAATTTCACTTTTAACACTCTGGTAAACGGACTGTGCCGAGCTGGGCATGTGGGGCATGCGCTTGATATCTTAGATGTGATGCTCCAGGAAGGGTATGATCCTGATATTGTAACTTATAACACGTTAATTGCAGGGTTATGTAAATTGGGGGAGATTGAGGAAGCAATGGCAGTCTTGGATCAGATGGTAGAGCGAGACTGCTTGCCGAATATGGTGACTTACAATACTCTAATCAGCACCTTATGTGCAGAGAATAGACTCGACGAGGCTATGGAACTTGCTCGTGCGCTCACTCTCAAAGGTCTTTTACCAGATGCATATACTTTCAACTCTTTGATCAGTGGGCTCTGTAGGGCTGGCAGTCTCAAAATTGCACTGCAGATGTTTGAGGAGATGAAAATTAGTGGATGCCCACCGGATGCGTTTACTTACAACATACTGATTGACCACCTTTGTTTCAATGGGAAGTTAGGGAAAGCTGTAGCCTTGCTGAAGGAAATGGAATCAAATGGTTGTGCTAGAAGTGTTGTGACATATAATACACTCATCGATGGACTATGCAAGAACATGAGAATTGAAGAAGCTGAAGATGTATTTCACCAGATGGAGATACATGGGGTCTCAAGGAATTTGGTAACCTATAACACCATAATTGATGGCTTGTGTAAGAATGATAAGGTTGATGAAGCTACAGAACTTATGGATCAGATGATACTCGAAGGACTGAAACCCGATAAGCTCACATACAATTCGTTGCTCACACATCATTGCAGACAAGGGGATATAAAGAAAGCGGCAGATATAGTTCAAACTATGACATCAAATGGCTGTGAACCTGATATTGTTACATATGGAACTCTGATAGGGGGTCTGTGCAAGGCTGGTAGGACTCAAGTTGCCTGTAAGCTTCTCAGAACCATACAGATGAAAGGAATGGTCCCAACTCCTAAAGCATATAACCCTGTGATCCAGGCACTCTTTAAGCAGAGAAAGACTAGAGAAGCTGTCAGGCTCTTCAGGGAGATGGTAGAGAAGGCTGAGCAGCCAGATGCTATCACATATAAGATCGTCTTCCGTGGTCTGTGTCGTGGAGGAGGACCGATTGGAGAAGCTGTCGATTTACTGGTGGAGATGACCGAGAAGGGATTCTTGCCAGAATCTTCTTCTTTTTCAATGCTTGCTGAAGGCCTTATTGCATTGGCCATGGAGGACAAGCTTAACATGGTTGTTGAGCTGGTCATGGAGAAGGCTAATTTTTCAGAAAATGAAATTGCAATGGTAAAGGGTTTTCTTAAAATTCGCAAATTTCATGATGCACTGACCACCTTTGATCGTCTGCTAAATAGCAGAAGGCCTGGAAGCAGATATAAGTAGTAGTCTATGCAAAGAAGATCCATCTCTGAAGAATTTCCAGGGAAAAAGGGACTCGGAAGAATTTTTGGGAAAGGAGAGCCACTTTTGTTTAAAAGTGCCCTACCTGGTTCAAACAATGTGCAGAACAGGTGAGAGTGGATAAAAAGTTTCATGATGTTAGATGGAAACAGAGTTCAGGAATTGGTTACACACAGCTTAACATGTTAAGGTCACCTGGTATTTCTTTTTGCAACATAACATGTTCTTCGATTAATTTGATTTCTAGACAGGTTAATTTGCTGCTTGGAAAAAGCACATGACTCCAGTAGAGTAACAAAAGTTCCTTATAAGATGATTTATTATGCATGCTTCTGATTGTATTAAGCATCAGGTTCTATCTCATATGAGCAATAGAGCAGTTGTTTGGATGAATGTTTATCAAAAGATTTCTAATTGCAAAAGCCTGAATGTTCATACATTCATGGATCTCAAGTTGAACCAATTTTTTACTATCATGGTTTAATCTCATTAAATCTGTCCTGTCCTATCTGTGATGCCCTACTGAGTCAGATACTCTCATGATTTTTTTTTTTTGTATTTGTAGCTTTCAAGAGTGAGGAAGGTCCTCCCATCGACACATTCAGTTTCTTCATAAAGTCCAGCTGGTTCTTTACTTTACACTGAGCTACTTGTTATCCACAAAATATGGATTTTTAATATAAAATTTGCAGAGGCTATTTCCATTTCCATCTATATTGGACATAATAGCTCTGATAATTGTGACTCTTCTTGTATATATTTGTACTAATGACACATAATGTTAGTAATGCATCCAATTTTGTGTATAATATATCATTGTTTTTTTCTTAATTTAACTCTTGCTCATTTGTGGTGTCCTTTAAACCAAAGATCTCCATTTCTGGGATCTTTTTCTGGACTTGGAAATCAACTTGGAGAACATGAACACAAGTGTCTGGCACACTAGAGATCCAAGAATCAGGTCCAGGGCTTTTGTAGAAATTGTCACATATACTGGTTACTTGTTGTTGGAGCACTACAGTTATATTTATGGAGTTTATATTTAATGCTCTGTGCCATCTTATTTTTGCTGTTTCTTGGTTTTCTTTTGTTTTTCAGTTGGTAGTTGTGCATCATTAGTGATTATAATTCAATCAAGCTAAGCTTGCAAAGTTGTCCATTTTGATTCAATTTGGCATGGTGCAGTTCAGTTCAATCGACTTGGATGGCCGATTGCTATCTATCGGTAAATGTCAGCTGTTGTTTGTCCTCCAGATAACTTGGTTTAAATAATTGAATGATAATGGTTATTGTCTAGTTGACTGCTTTATGAATCTGCTTCTGTATTTTCGTTGCACGATCATGTTTGAGTACTGAACCACATATAGGGACCGTGGACTAATATGGAGATAATTTAGATATTGGTTTGATATTGCATAGTTTTTGTGGTATATTCCTGGTGCTTCAACTTTTTCAAGTTGATAATTTAGATAGATACGTGGAGATTTTTCACAATTAGATTAGCTATCTTTATTATATGAGGAATTGGGATGTCATCTTGCATCAAATTTGTGAGTTGCATTCTTTTCTCCTCTTCTGGTATGGGAGGGACTTAGCAAAATTTGGAGGGTCAATAGGTGATGCTTCAAATCGTATCTTTTTCGATAGAGAGATTGTCATTAGGTAACACTAGCGCAACTCTCTCGGGTTATTTCTTAGCTCTCCAGTGTCAGTCCTCATCAAAAACTTTATTATTATATGGTAGGTCAACACCATCACTCTCAGCTTATTCAGCATGGATCGATATATGATTGTGTTATATACCAAGTGGATATTGATCATCATGAATTTGGTCATTATTGTTTTCTAAAATGACTTGTTTCCAAACGTGATGTGTAGGTTCACAATCTTGAGAGGGGAGATAAGTCGCCGGTGAATCCCGTCAGCGAAGAAGCCATAGGGATGAGGTTGTTAGTTGAGTACCCAAGTTTTTAGAAAGCATCAAAATAGAAAATATCAATAGAGCTATCTATATCAATAATGACCCTTTTCACTCGAGTGTTAGATCATTCTTATGGAGACTATTAAGATATTATCATGGTTCGAGTCGAGGTATTTTGTCTCTTCCTCTTTGAAGGTAATTTCTGAGTTATCTCAAGTTCGCAAGTGTTTTTCAATGGTAGCTCGAGCGTAAGCTTTACTACTCGAGGAGTTGTTTCCTCTTAATGTGCGTTCACCAATGATGATATCAATTTGTCTCTCCATCGGCCCTTGAAGTCGGGGTGAAGGCTCTTAGTGCCTTTGGATGAACTGCTCGAGGTATTTGGATGAATGAGTTCTTCAATCTGTTCTTTTAAGTCACAACAATCTTTCATGTCATAGTCGTAATCTTGGTGGAAGCGATAGTACTTAGATCTATAACTTTTTACTAATACAATATTTATCGATTGATAGCCTTTTAAGAGTCCATTTTCTTTTATATGTAAAAAAAATTCAGTTGTAACCATATTCAGGGGAGTCAACTCGGACTTCGAGTGAGGCAATTCGAGTCGTTTACTTCTTCATCATCTCAAAAACCTTGGGGTAGAGGTGGATTGTAGCTGCTCTTGTCTGTTAAGAAACCACAAAGAGTATCACATGCACAATTAAAAATAAAAACAATTGGTTTTCCAAAAATGAATTTATTGAATCGTCGTGTGAAGATTTAGAGCATAAAACTCGAAAACGATAAACCGCATAAAATGTGTGAGACGTTCTCACATATGGGAGATTGTACATCACCTAATCTATAGATCTCAGTCTATGAATGAAGGAGCTCTCGCAAACTCCTCTCTAGCGATGATCCACATAGTGGATGCAACGATAATGCACCTCCTCACGCAGCATGTTTTTTCCTTGCGTTCATACACCACCACACTACAGTAACCAAGGAGGGATCGATCCCTCTTACTGTCTTCTTGCTCCAAAGAGGGGGCAATTGGCTGGAGGAAGAAGTAGGGAGGAGATGAAGAAGGTGGCTACAATAAACGTTTAGCCTCTGATCCCTTTAAGCCCCAACTCCTATATATAGAGAGCTATCTTTACTTATCCTAATGGATCTTGTCTTACTAGGTACTGGATCTACTAGTCATAGGTGCTCTGCAAGCTAATCATGTAAGTAATGAAACGTGTGACATGATACATACTCATTTTGTTTATTATTTATTTGATTTTTTTTACTTTATATTGCTTGTTACATATATTGTGATGTTCATGGATCTGTGAAATGGAAATCGGATCATAATGATATTACAATAATGAGATCGATTTGCCTTTAAACATAGATCTTAAATAATCCTGATCATAAGTTACTCGAGAGAGATATCGAGATAACCAAATAGACTGGTGTACTATATACTCATCCATATGATAAAAACGGTTGATCTCATAGTTGCTCATGTGGGGACACTAGGGATACAATGCAGGTGCTCATTGGAGAATGAGTTCATTGATTGATTTGCTTATGGAATGTTGGATTATTAATGATACCTCATTATCAAAAAATAATTTTGTCGTCCTAGTAGTGTATTTCGTCCTTAGACCTAAGACATCAAGGATGTCTTGTATGAGTATCCTATTTTATGATACAGACCTGAAAGTTTTAAATCTAGCATAGTTGGTCATCGAGAGTGGCAACTAAACTTACAAGAGCTATTGAGTGTCGATAGAGGATCATCCACTCTTGATGTTATGAGAAGAATATCTTATGTGTTCTTGCTCAAGCAAATCTATGGCCAGAGTCATTCGGATTGAAAGAGAAATAGTTCTTTGAAAGAATTTGATTAAAGCAAGACTTAAGTAGAAACCGTATGGGCCTGACAGCACAATGGCCGGTATACGATTTCTGAGATATTAGATGAATGATGGACTAAAGATACACGATAATTGAGGACAAATAGGTCAATGGATTGGATTCTCTTATATCGTCAATGGCCTAGTACTTCCGTAATTGATGAGTCGAATAAATTATTATGGAGATAATAATTCACCGAGTTAGAAGGAGTTCTAACAAGTATAACTCATGGCTAGCTCTATATTGGACTTAGCGGGTCACACATATATGGTAGGTGTTGTAACGAGTAAATGTTCAGATTTGAGATATCTATTGGAGCTCCTATCTTATTAGATATCCAATAAGTCTCTGAATTATTGGATCCTATGGATGATATATAATAAGAGTCAAATGAGAGATTATTGGGTAGAGACCCACTAATCTAAGTGGCTTAGGGAGTTGAATGAAGATTAAGTACCCAATAGGGCATGATCAATTATGGTTAAATTAATATGTGATCTCTATAAATAGGAGGGAATTAAAGGGTCATAGGCCAGACCTCTTCTGGCTGCCACCTCCTTTTCTCCTCTCTCCCTCCCCTCCTCAACCAATGGTCCTATTCTCCTCTCCCCCTCTCCCCATCTTGATTGCATAGTGTACGTGGCAAGGAGATTTGAGTAGCGATTTGAGGAGTGTCTTCGCAGCCCTTACCATATAGATCATCGCTAGAGAGGAGGATAGTTGACCTCCTTCATCTTGTCCCACAAATTTGTAGGTTTTCAAGGATGTACGATCTCCCTAGGTAAACATATCTTTTTTATACGTATTTTTATTTCACGGTTTTTTATGCATCAATCTTCGCACGATGATAAAAGACTATTATTTTTTGGAAATATGAGATTTTTGTTTTTGTTCTTCTACTGCATATGCACATGTGATATTGCTTTAGATTTTTCACATAGGATCTCCATCCAATTATCTTGGCTTAATGGATATTGGATGCCTCATGGCTAGCTCTATATTGGACTTAGCGGGTCACACATATATGGTAGGTGTTGTAACGAGTAAATGTTCAGATTTGAGATATCTATTGGAGCTCCTATCTATTAGATATCCAATAAGTCTCTGAATATTGGATCCTATGGATGATATAATAAGAGTCAAATGAGAGATTATTGGGTAGCGGACCCACTAATCTAAGTGGCTTAGGGGAGTTGAATGAAGATAAGTACCCAATAGGGCATGATCAATTATGGTTAAATTAATATGTGATCTCTATAAATAGGAGGGAATTAAAGGGTCATAGGCCAGACCTCTTCTGGCTGCCACCTCCTTTTTCCTCTCTCCCTCCCCTCCTCAACCAATGGTCCTATTCTCCTCTCCCCCTCTCCCCCTCTTGATTGCATAGTGTACGTGGCAAGGAGATTTGAGTAGCGATTTGAGGAGTGTCTTCGCAGCCCTTACCATATAGATCATCGCTAGAGAGGAGGATAGTTGACCTCCTTCATCTTGTCCCACAAATTTGTAGGTTTTCAAGGATGTACGATCTCCCTAGGTAAACATATCTTTTTTATACGTATTTTTTATTTCACGGTTTTTTATGCATCAATCTTCGCACGATGATAAAAGACTATTATTTTTTGGAAATATGAGATTTTTTGTTTTTGTTCTTCTACTGCATATGCACATGTGATATTGCTTTAGATTTTTCAATAGGATCTCCATCCAATTATCTTGGCTTAATGGATATTGGATGCTCATCCAATAACCACTATAGGTCATATTGGATCTCACTTAATCTAATAAAATATTAACTTATTTGATATCTCATATTCAATCATCTACTCATCGCATTATCCACCATATGTGTGTGATCCTTTAGGCCCAATATCGAACTGGTCATAAGTTGCATATATCAGAACTCTTTTTGATTCAGTAAATTATTATCCTCATAATAATTCACTCAATTCATCAACTATGGATGTACTACGCCATAGTCCACATATGGTATAGGGGGATCTAATCCATTTGCCTATTTATTATCAGTAACTATGTATCTATAGTCTCTCATTCATCCAATATCCTAGAGATCGTATACCGGGCATGGTGTTGTTAGGCCCATATGAAATCTATTAGAGTCTCACTCTCATCATATTTTCCTAGAAAACTCATTCTCTCTCAATTTGAATCTCACACTTATCATATTTATCATGATATGATCGACCCAGGCTAGGGATTTCCTTGAGTGAGAATATACGGAACATTCCTCTCATGATACCGAAAGTATATGATTCTTTATTGACACTCAATTGTCTTAGTAAGGTTGGCTACCACTTCCGATGACCGATTGTGCTATATTTGAAATTTTCAGACTTACTAAGTCTGGTATTAAAGAATGGAGTACTTAAACAAGACATCCTTAGTGTTTCAAGTATAAAGATTATATGCATAACTAGGACCACGAAATTACTATCTAATAATGAGGTATTATTAATCATTTAGTATTTCGTAAACGAATCATTTAATGAACCTATTCTCTAATGAGAACTTGTACTATATCCCTAGTGTCCCAATATAAGCAAATATGAGATTAGCTGCCTCAATATGGATATATAGCATATTAGTCTCTTTGGCTATCTCGATGTTCCCTCAAGTAACTTATGATCAGAAATATTTAGAGTTTGTGATTATCGGTGAATTAGTCTCATTATCATGATCTCATCATTATCTAATTTCCATTACCCAGATCTAAGGACATCAATATATATTTATCATATAATATAAAGTGAGAACATGTCATAATAATAATAATAACAAAAAAGACTGTGTAGTATGTCATACGTGTCATCACTTACGTGATTAGCTTGTAGGGCACTTGTAACTAGCATTGTCTCGGTCTTTTGTGTGTCTCTTCATGTTTATCGGAGAAGACCATTGTCTTAACAATGATGTATTGATTGGCTCACTAGTTTACCTCGGGGTACCATCACTAGTGGCATATACCAACAACTAGAAAAGGCGAGAGGGCTTGAGTCCCATCTTAAAGGTCTATATTATAAGCAGCATATGAGCATCTTCCATACCTTGGATTTTATTAGTGAACCGAGTGATAAAGCCTGAGTGTTTCCTCCTCCTGTTATCTAAGTTCAAGAAGCATTATTGTTGATGGCCTTAGGCATACATTTATGAGAAAATGAAGCTCGAACTCCCTAGCGAGCTGAGAAAAAGAACTAATAAAAAGCGACTTTAGATGAGTGTATCATTCTTGTGTTAGGCCTCTTAATGTAGTCGTAAAGGCATGACACATCAAGGCGCCTAAAGTTTCATACAACAATATTTGGGTGCAAAAAGCAATGATGTGATCTAGCGGGTTGATACTACTATTAAAAGCCTCCAATGATGGGAGATGAAAGTTGGCTAGGATTGGCTCCTCTTGGATATCCATAGTGAATAGCGACTAACCTGAGATGGGGCTACCCGACCCTTTCCTCTCTGGATTGTTGGAATTCTTATCGTATCTCCTCCAAGTGTTGATCCATTTTTTGTAGTTGAATCTTTAGAGAATCATCCAACAAATCTATCAATTGGGTCTATGATTCAAGTGTGGGGGCATGGTGGTTTGTTGAACTCCATGGTTGGAGAGTGGGTGCTCCCTCAGTCGGCAGTTTGATGGGCCTTGGGGTGCTTTTAAGATGTTGGTATTGCGTTGGTGAGGGGACCTTGATGAGTGCTGGTGCCGATGACAGTTGAGTTGCTAACTGTGGCTGAGATGGTGGCATCGCTTATTAAGCTAGTTGTGGCAAGAGTAAAGCAACAACTTGCATCATGCTCATTAGCATCTACACCTGCTAGGTGAGGTTCAGGAAAGTCTCGGCAGGGATGAGTAGGTGACTCGAGGTCACCTTTGGTTCATTAAACAGACGCTAGTATCATGTCAGCGTTTGCATCAAGGTGGATGCATCCACATGCAGAAATGTTGGCTGCTATCTCCCCGAGTGAAATTATTGCGGGTCGAGGGCAAGACCTCCTTACTCGGTAGTTTGTTAAGAGGGTTGGTAGGCAAATAATCTTGTAATATTATGCTCTTATTCTAGCGCTAAAATATTAAAAAAAATATCCTCTTGATTAACCCGATGTGGTCCAGACCCGTATGTGCAGGGTTGTCCGAGATGCCTTCGAGATGAAAATGTCAAGCTCCTTAGGTGCCATCTAAACAAATATCAAGGTTGGGAGAAGTTTTTCATTCCGATCCCTTCGATGCTCAAGTTAATAACCCAAGATATACGAGTGCAGACTTAAGTAGTTAAAAGAAGTCCATTCAGAAGATGAGTATGCATACCTAGTCATAAAGGACAAGAATGAAACTTTCGATTGTCTTTCTGGTCATAAAGGGCAAAAATATAGTTTGTAATTTCTTTTATGGCCATAAAAGACAAGAAGGAAACTTGCAATTGTTTGCTTTGGATTTTCATCCAATGGAGGGATGATCTTTGTCTTTTCCTTTCTCTTTGGACACAATGATGATATGTCGTATGATAATTAATTAATAATATATCACCTATCAATATATATGTATTTAAAGTTTTTGAGATATCTTGGAATACTATCATTTATGTTGTTAATTTGGTGCATACTATTTGACATTTTGATTTTGTCAATTTATAGGCAGTATGTAGGGGTAATTACATATTATCTCATATAATTAACTATGATTAGCATTCCAATCCCTATACTTTAAAAAGTAGCATTGGTTTATTATACTTATGAAAGTAAAATATTTAACCTTGATTCTCTATCACGCCCCCCCGAATTATCATATTTAAGGGGTGTGAACCTATCTTAAAATCAATAATATTATAATTTAACAATAATCCAGGATTTAATCACATATTTAAAATCACTAACAAAACATTCAAGTCAAAATTCCTTCTACAATCCATAATTCATAAAACCTATGCAGTTTACATACCACATCACTTAATAAATTATAAAATCTGAAATCAACTCACTAAAACAATAACCACCTCATAAATCCACAAGTGTGATATTCTATACAATCACAAAAACTAATATTTACCACATATTCATATCATTATACAAATTAAACTTAACACTCCAAAATCCTAAACATGAGAAGTCCTTTAAATTTTTACAAAACTTATAAGTTTCGATTTACCATCAATATTTCATTAGACACTGAGTGTACTTATACAACAAAAACATATCATCTACTAAAGGTTTGTTCCCAAATCTTCTAGCTTTCCACTGTCTCAACCCAATTTAAACATTTTAGCGAGTGATAAGCTATCCTAAAAAATTTATATAGTAACGGAGTGAGCATATAAAGCTCAGAAAGCAACTAACATATCCATGGCGAAAGAGGACAATTTCAAACAAATAAGTTACCAAATACAATGCAATGATATAAGAGTTCATAGATAGCCGCTCAACGAATGCAGAATTACAATGTCATTTCATTCGAAGTATGTTTTGTTCATAACAAGGGAGTAAAGACCAATTGGAGTATATCAATAACGTAAAGGGCATTTCAGGGCATATCAATGGTGTATGATATGTTACGGAGCATATCAATAGTATATGAAATATTTCAGAGTATATCAAGGGCAAAAGGAAAATGTTTTAAAGTATATCAATGACATATGAAACATTTTGAAGCATATCAATAGCGTTTGAAATGCTTTGGAACATATCAATGACATATAAAATATTTCAGAGCATATCAATGGCGTATGAAATGTTTCGGAACATATCAATAGCATATATAATATTTCAAAGTGTATTGATGGCGTATGAATATTTCGGAGGCATAAGAAGCATTTCAAAACATATCAAAGAATAAATACAAAACAGAAGCTTAAACGTCATATTTGACATTGCATTCATTTCATTTTTATCCAAAGCACACATAGAAGCATATAATCAAAGTTTTGGATATCATATTAAACACATAGAAGGTGAAATGAGATCCCAAACATAATCTCCCACATTTGGGAGCATTATCCATCCATGTCTGGATGAAGCTAGAGAGGGCTGACAAAGCATCGCGGGCTCTAAGTATACACCCTTTACCATTTCTAGTAAAGGTCCAGATAATCCCTTTATCAATTTTGGCAAATGTCCATATAATCTCATAAATACCAAAGTACAAAAGGGCATTTTGAATAATAAAATTGACACATATCGGAAACACATGTGGAATAACGGAATGCATGTGCCTATACGAAACATTATAATATAAAAATAAACTTTACATAATAGATTTAAGTATGCAAATAATTATAAGACAAGAGTATACAAGATTTTCAAAAGATGTATCAATCTAGTTTTAGATAAATTAAGTTTTATATGAATTAGAGTTTCAAACAATGAATTATAAACAATTTAGTAACTAAAGGCCACATAACATTATCTCTATTTTGTAGAATTCATACAGTCGATTAGAATAGATGCTTAAATAGATATTTATACTCCAAATCTTTTAAATTACAGAAAAATTTATGAGTCTAGATTCTAATAAATCATGTTTTACATAAATTAGAGTTTTCAATAAAGAGTTATAAGAAAGAGAGTACCGAAAGGTCAAAATCGATAATCTCTATTTTACAGATTTCATAGGGTTAGTTGAAATAACAGTTTGGATAGATAATTGGACTCTAAATTTATCAATCTTAGTATCAAAAGAAAGAGTTATCAATTTATTTTTGGATGAATTTGGTTTTTCCTAAATAAAAAATCAATGCAGAAAGTAATGACTAAAATAATGCAGAAAGGTCAAATCTAATTATTCCCAAATGATAGAAATATCATGTATGAAACCAAAATCTTTCAAATTTTTTTATAATTAAGATAAAATCATATATACTATATGAAAGGATCATAATACTTGCCTTAGAAAAATATGATTCCGAAATGTAGAGAATTGATGCGAAACCTCAAACTAAATAAAAACTTCTTCTTCAGTTCAATTCATCTTCCTTTCTCTTCTCAAGCCTATGTTAGTTGTAGCTTCTTTGTTAAGTTATCCTTTAGTTTTCTTCTCTAATTACATTAGGTTTAGCTAATATAAGGATTGCAAAGTGGTAAACATGCATGAAAGAAGCTTATATATCATCCATACAACAAACATAGGTGGCATCATCCTTAGGTTAGCTAGTGACACATGTCTTCCATTTTTTTTTTTTAAACTTATTATGAATCTTTCACAAATCATATCCAATTGCTAAGATTTATATTTAGATCCCTACATTACAAACAAGCTCTTACAAAATTTTAAAAAATGAGGGATGTTATACTCTCCTCTCCTTATGTCGTTTACTTCGTCGACAGAAAAAATCGGACGTGTTATCACGTGCAAAAAGGACACGAATGAAAAGAATAAAAATATAATTTTATTATGTTTTAAATTATTAATTTTATAAACTTCTCGTTTTAACCGATTTCGTCATCCCCTCCTCTTTCCAACTTGCTCGCCTGTCGCACTCACTTATCCATTGATAAGTCCACCGCCACTTGTAACTCTTTCTTCCCGAAGTTCATCGCTCCGCCACATCCAGTTGCAAATTATCGCTATCTGGTAAGAACGCATGAGCTAGGATTCCTAGCACCCCGTCGAAGGGCTTATCGTCATCGTGGTCACCATTGTAAAACCTCACCTTAATGTTTGCCACTTTGTGCTTCGTTGATACTCATCGCACAGCGGGCGAGCAAGTTGGAGAGAGGAGAGGAGGAGGAAATCGATCTAAGACGAGAAGTTTATATAAAATTAATAATTTAAAATATAATAAATTTATAATTTTATTTGTTTTTTTTTCTTGTGACAATATGTGTGAATTTTTTTATCGACGAAGTTAACAACGTAGGGGGAATTAGGGTTAAATAGTTCACTATTGTAAGTATAAAGATCATAATATTATTTTTTAAAGTATAAGGATCGGAATGTTAATTATAGTTAATTATAAGGGATAATATATTATATGTTTATATTTATAGGCAGTATTTATGAGATGTATAGGTCCTATATCGATGGACTTTTCATTCCAATATTAAAACTTAAAATTGAATAGACTATCGGTGGTTGCTATTTTTGATGTCAGCAAACTTTACTAGTTCGATGACATTGTGAAGTTAAGTTGGATGCTTCTTTTATTAAAAAAAAAAAAGGAAAAAAAAGATCCCACTTTAATCTGTATGGGCTAATATGTTCCCAAAAAGACGTCATCAAAGTTCACCAACCCAAACGCCAACTCATTTGAGCTACGTCCAAAAATTAGTACATAAAAATTACATCTTGGGAGTGGACACCAACTTGTTGTATACGGGTGCAATGTTGCACAAGAGATATACATCTTGTGAGTGCATACACAGAAATTTTATTCTAATTTCTTTTTTTTTTTAAATATATGTATAAATTACAACTAAATCCACACCTAATCAGGATTACTATAACAGTGTCGATCGAACATTGTTGCATTTAGCAAATTTGAAAGGTTGTAATTATCATACCATCTCGTACGCGAACTACGAGTGGGCATTTCAGTTTGCATTGGGAGAACATTCGTAACCACGAAACCAAAGTTAGACATCAGACTCCAGTTTGTAGACTCATCCTTTTTTTTGTTTGGGGGGGGGGGGGGGGGGGGGGTGGGGTGGAATTTTAGGAGAAGAGAAATGTAGTCTGTTCAGCTATACGGTCCCAAATTCTTCTTCTTTACTGGCAAACCTTTTGTCTTTAACAAGCTGTCGTTATGGTACGCCACTCCTCTCATTTGAAAGGGAGAAAGACGATTCTCGAGATGAGCAATAATTTGAGTAGCACACTCAAGAACCTAATACCGGCTGAGCAATAATTTTGGCACCCATTCGCTGATTACCGTCTCGGCTACCTGTATTGTGATTGGATCCTGTGGTGACCCCACGGATACGGGAGCTGCCGCCGCATCCTCTCGACCGACCAAAAAAGAGCCTCTTCTCATTGGTTGGCAGAGCAAATTTTTCGTGGGACTCGAGGGATCGACCAATCAGAAAACGCTTATTCCTGACGATACGAACCGGTTGAGTCAGCAACCAAAATGCCAAGAAAGCATCGTTAACGAACCCACTGGCACGAAACGAAACGAAACGAAACGCGCTTGTACTCTTCCATTTGTTGCGACGAAAGGCATCACTTGTGTCCAAGGAAAAGGTTGTGAAACGTTTCGGTCACAAAATACAGCACGAATTTTGGCGATTGCGTGAGAACAAGGCAAGCAAGCGCTCAGCTGCTTGTGTGTGTCGCACGTTGAAGGAGCAGTCTTAGAGTTCGATGGCTATATATATATATATAGGAGTCGGTCTGCGGAGGGAGAGAGAAGGTGGAGGAGGAGAAATCATTATCCAGCAGCAAATGCAGCTCATCCCCGAGAAGTTTAGGAATCTATGGAATGCGGGAGAAATCCGCGGTGTGATCCTCGCCAGTCTCCTACTGCAGATCCTCCTCATCTCCCTCTCCCTCTTGCGCAAGCGGCGCTGTAATATGCTGTTGAGCCTCCTCCTGTGGACCTCCTACCTGGGCGCCGACTACGTCGCCATCTTGGCGCTCGGCAACCTCCTCAGCGAGCAGACAGAGGCGAGCGACGCGAACAGCAACGGCCAACTCAGGGCCTTCTGGGCCCCCTTCCTCCTCCTCCACCTCGGCGGCCCCGACACCATCACCTCCTACTCCCTGGAGGACAACGAGCTGTGGTTGCGGCACCTGCTGGGGCTGGTCCTCGAGGTCGCCGTGGCCATCCTGGTGTTCCTCGAGTCGCTGCCGAGCCCCCACCTGTGGAAAGCCGCCATCGTGGTGTTCGCGTCCGGAATCCTCAAGTACGCGGAGCGGACGTGGGCGCTGTGGTCGGCCAGCATGGACCGGCTGAGACAATCCATGCTCACCGAACCGGATCCCGGGCCTAACTACGTCAGGTTCAAGCAGGAGTATCAATCGCGCCGGAGAGCTGGGCTGCAACCGAAAATCGAGACCCTGAAAGAGCGCCCGTCCCTACTTCACCAAGACGAAGTGAAGGAGATCAGTCAGCAAAAGATCATCCTGTGGGGCTACCGCTTCTTCCGGACCTCCAAGCGCCTCGTCGTGGACCTCATGCTCAGCTTCCAGGATCGGATCGACAGCCAGAACTTCTTCTTGCAGCGCAGCGCCAAAGAGGCTTTCCAAGTGGTGGAGGTGGAGCTATCTTTCCTCCACGACATCCTCCACACCAAAGCAATCCATGTCCACACCGTGGGAGGGCGTGTGATACGCGTCTTCTCACTCACCATGGCAGCCGTCGCCCTGGTTCTCTTCCACCTCAGCGGGAAGCATGGTTTCAACGAAGCTGACGTCATGATAACTTACGTCCTCCTCGTTGCCGCTCTCGGACTCGAGGCCGTCGCCATCGTCGTGCTCCTATTCTCCGACTGGACCATCGTGGCGTTGCAGGAGAGAAACAAGTTTCGGCGGCCCTACATCACTCGGCTATCAAAACTCTCAGACAAATTGGCTGCTGTAATCGTTACATTTCGGGGATGGATTTCCAAAAATTGCAAAAGCTGGTGGTCGAATTCAACGAGGCAGTATAGCCTGATCCGCATCTGCCTCCGACGTCCGATCCCCAAGAAGATCCAAAAGATCATGGAATGCTTGAGGTTGAAAGAACTGTGGGATTTCTGGCAGTACGTGGAACATAACGAAATAAGCGATGATCTGAAGGAGCTCATCTTCCAGCAACTGAAGGACAAGGCCTTCTGCGCGGAGGGAGAGGTCACCAGCTACAAGCGAATGCAAGCCTGCAGAGGCGAATGGATCCTTCGAGAAATGGGCTACCCGGCGCTCGAGTGGAGCGTGAAGACGGAGTTCGATGAGAGCATACTGTTGTGGCACATCGCCACATATCTCTGCTACCAGACTGACCCCACCGCCGTCAAGGCCACAGAGGAGGTGAATCGTCATTCCCGCGAGACAAGTCAGAGGATATCAGAATACATGATGTATCTTGTGGTGTTTGAGCCATTCATGCTGCCCGCCGGAATCGGGAAGATCAGGTTCCAAGATACCTGCGCCGAGGCCATGAAATTTTTCAACGACAAAAAGAGGGAGATCGAAGAAGCAGAGCGGGACCTTATCCAGGAACATCCAATAAAAGCAGAAGCTTCCCCGAACCTGACTCCCCGTAGAGAACAAGGAGCTTCGGCGACCCCGCCGTGGGATCAGAGAAAGAGGAAGCATCAGTCTCAAACGAGGGAAAAGGCAGCTTCTGGTGCGCTGCTGGAGGTGAAAACTACGTTTGCACCCATAGAGGTGAAAGGGGACAGGAGCAAGTCGGTGCTGTTCGATGCATGCAAGCTCGCAAACGAGATAATAGGGGAGGATACCAAGGAGAAAAAACCGAAAGGACATTTGGAATTGGAGGAGGCCTGGAAGAAGAAATGGACCATCATCAACGGCGTGTGGGTGGAGATGTTGTGCTTCGCCGCCGGCAAATGCAACCAGTATTTTCATGCCAAGCAGCTGAGCCAGGGCGGCGAGCTTCTCACGCATGTCTGGTTACTGATGATTCACATGGGAATCGCACGCCAATACCGGATCGAAACAGGCCACGCCAGAGCACTACTAGTCGTGGACGAGTGATCATAAGAATAATAAGGTTTGTAATCTCTTTTGCATCATTCCTCGCGCTTTCCATCTGTAATGCTGCAGTACTCAGTAACTCCCACCACTCTCTCGGCGCTGTCACCATATATGTGTCGAACTGCTGCTTCAACCCAGGCATGAAAGCAGTGGATGTAATACACAGCCATTTGAATAATTTTTCTTGGTCAATAACTCACCGGAGCAGTCTCATTTTGCACTACTAAATGTTCTCTCTCTTAGCAAATGAATCACACATCCATAGGTACCGAAACGATCAACAAGCATATCATGAGATGTTTGGTTGTTGCTGCTGTGGTTTTCTCTACATCTCTTCTCCGGTATGCATCTTTAATTATACCGTGACTAGCTAGGATCAATTTCCTTCTTCCTCGTATTTACAAGCCATGACTCGTACTCACGCACATCACCTTGCAACATGAAGAGCGACTGCATATACTACACACCATGTTCTGCTGTTCTCACATTCCTCGACTAGCTATAGCTAGCTAGCTAGGACACACACCTGAATGATCTAGTTATGAAACTGGTTTTTGAAGGAACCACTTGGAGCAGACTCAATCTGCCACCAGAGGACCATAACTCATGTCCGACAAGCCTCTCTCTTGGAGTCTCTTCTCGGTGGTGTGTGGTCATCAATGCAATGCATCCGAGGAACCCTTGCTTGCATCTTGGACCACAAGTTTTTCTTACTTCTCATCACCATTAACAACCGGATCTCTACTGATGGATAAATTACAAAGATGAATTACTTCATCAAGGAATAGTAGCTATGGAGTGCCTGCCATTCTCGTTGCTAATTGTAACCTTTAATGACAAAAAGAGCTTTGTCTTCCTTCACAGAAGCAGCCTTCTTGTGGCAAAGGTCAAGTTCGTCCCACAGGGTAGTACTGCTTAGATCTTAAAACTGATGGTATCATCTTTCTTGTGGGATATACTGGTGAAGTTTGTGCTGAGAATCGCGGTTGCAAATCTGAAGGACCAACATGTTTATAAGTAGTAATAAGATTGGAAAAATGGAGTCCAAATAATTTATTGTGAAATTGCTCTCTTCTTACAATTATTATAACTCAAAGTTTAGTGAACCAATATAAGCATTTTTCAGATCATTCAATAATTGACATTGGTTAAAAAAGAGATGGGAATATTTGTTTCTTTGTTTGTGGGTGATGTGTTACTGATACAAAGCGCAATCAATTCTAAATTTGGACTTTATTTTTTTTTCCATCTTACAGAAACTGAAAACACAACAATAAGAAGTCGGGCAATTGACTAAGAATTGCCAATTTCTTATGGCTTCCAATACATTCATCAATTTCTATATATATAAAAAAAAGCATGCAGGAATATATATAACAAATAAAGAAAGCATCTCTTTACTTTTTTTTAAAGTTGAATAGAATTGACTCCATGTATGTTGATTTGCTTAAAGTATAATCAGCATTACAATTTTTCTTTTTCTGTTTGATTATGCTTCAAGTGTCATAAACTGACTTTTAATTAGAGTATGCTACTAATAGTTTACTTTGTTTAGGTCTAAAAACTTTGCTGATAAATTAAGTAGGGTTATGTCATCAAAGCAAGTACTTTTATCTCACTCTAATCAATTGGACATGCATACTCATAAAAATATATTAACAATGCTGGTCGTCCAATCAGACACCAGTGTGACAAGAGTTTTCTTCCCTAAACTGAAGCCAGCAGGTTGTATTAAACCTGTACCTGACATAAAAAAAGCCTTCAGATTTGGTTTGTGGGCATCAACAAAGAGAAAGGCATGACAATATCATATTGCTCGTCATGCCTTGTAGGGAAGGAAGTCAGGCCGGCCTCTTCTTTGGTCTCTCACC
Source organism: Musa balbisiana (assembly GCA_004837865.1). Taxonomy (NCBI): domain Eukaryota; kingdom Viridiplantae; phylum Streptophyta; class Magnoliopsida; order Zingiberales; family Musaceae; genus Musa; species Musa balbisiana. The sequence continues at coordinate 27,993,299 of CM017193.1, read as the reverse complement.
TCGACATCCGTTTATTTCATGGTGGACATCTTCTTCTTTGAGAGACTTCGTTATGGGACCTCATGCCTCTTTGTCCTCCAATCAACGACTACTGGTTTTCACCACACAGAAAGGCATGATCTAGTTTTCAACAGATACAGAAAAATGAACACCCCAAGTGATGTGGCTGCAGTCTTTCTGACAAGGTCCTCTTTGTCAGGGATGGAGGCTCAAGAGCAATCCTACAAGCACATTTCGGGAACATGTTTTGCTTCAATGATTGGATGGCACTGTCACAACACCTTGCTTGCAAATTTTCTTCTTCCAGCGGTAGTTTTCTGAACATGTGCACAACTTTCCTGTGAACCTTTTTCTCTTCTAAGCAACTCGGAGGGCAAAATCCTAGGCACTCATGTTTTAGAAACATTCTTGGATATATAATTCATGGCATGTCTACTTCTTTTAGCAGTCGTGGTACTGTCACAATACTCGTATCATTTGCTGCCACTGCAATGCTTGCATCTGGCACAAGTAAATCAAAAGGTTGCAATAAACTGAATCTTATTTTCACTAGTTTCAGTTTACTCGAGGATGATCGGTTTCATTCTTTGGTGCTGCCACATAAATCACTGAAAGGACTGGTATCAGTACACATTAAAGGCACAACGAAGGACTCCTGTGGCACCCGTGCGATGCGTGTTTGGCAACTCGAAAGCATGCTGCATGAGTCCCCTCAGTATCGTATCAGTGGTGTGTCGCCAGGGTCTCTCTAAAGCCAAAATGGATACACCTGCGTCGGCACATCAATTATTTTCTTGTGCATGAATGAATGCTCCTCCTAGCTGAGGGAACATGGGACTGATCGGAGGCATCGAGGGAGGTAAGAGGTGCAGAGTGTCGATGAGGGGTTGAAATCAGCAAAAGAATACATTTACTTTGAGAATGAATGAACCAACCATGGAGAGGTAGAAGTTGCATCATCCGCACACTTGGGTTGTAGATTACATCGACTATGCCAACATTTGCATTCATATCGATGATTGTTTAGTGATAATCAATGTTTCTCCTAATGCAAACGGCAACATTGCATTCATTAATGTGACAGTGAAGTCAGATTGGCAATCAAGGAGAGCCTTAGGATAATGTCGATACGATAATGTTGAACTGAAGACAGCAATCTCTACCAACCATTGTTTAGTTGTAATCAATCGTGTCTCTTAGACAAGTGGCAACAAAACATTCATTAATTTGATGCTGAAATGTTAATGGTTATGATCATGACTCGAAATAGATTAGCTACTACACAAGCAGATCGTGGAATCTTTTGCTAACTGCTCCTGTCTTATTGCTGAATGGCCTCTCCTTTGCACATTCGTCTACTGTGTCCAATCGACTCATACGTGTTCTTTTCTTGGAGGAAATCATAGGAAAAGAAATCTTCAATTGATCACCTAAGCATGTGGATCGTATACTTTTTATTTAGTTGGCACCGAGGAGAGGGGTGACGAGGATCCGAGTGGCGTTTCTTTCTTGTATAGAAAGAAATATCCTAGGGAAACCTTTTTTGGAACAATCTTGGTAGGAGTTGAACTGCTCGAGTCACACGAATCCAACCTAAACCCTTGAATATAACGGTAAAAACGGTGGCAGGACTGACCAAAGTCATAGGTAACTCTGAGCTCTCGCTCGTGACCGAATGGTGGATTTTAAGAAGAAGGTCGAGAGATGAGAGTTGGAGTGGGGTTAGGTATGAGAGTTGTAATGTCAAACCATCCATTTGTTTTGCTTCTCTTCTCTTCTTGCATGTCCCACTCCGGCATTTTGCTGGCAACTTGTTGATTCCAAGTCTTTCAACCCTCTCTGCCCCCACGCCAAATATAATACTCTCTCTCTCTCTCTCTCTCTCTCTCTCTCTCTCTCTCTCTCTCTCTCTCTCTCTCTCTTCTTCTCTCTCTATTATCTTTTCCGTTTGCTCTGTCTTTCTTTTGTTCTATATATATAACTCTCAGACGTTTTTCCCTACACCAAGCCCACCATCTTCCGTTCTCGAGGATGGAGGAATCAATCAACTCATCCATGAATAGCGCTTCCTGTGCCAAGGATGGCTCAGCTTCTTCTGAAGAGAGTGGCTGGACCATGTACTTCGAGGAATTCATGGCATCAGAGGAGAGGAAAGCAGCCGGTGGCTTCTCCTCCGGTGTCGTCGGCGGGTCTACCATCGTCTCTGATGCTGCTTCGTGTGTTGCATTCGACCCCTCGTCACCTGGTCTCGAGGTGTCGGAGGAGAAGTACAGGAAGCTGAGCCTGAAGAAGAAGAAGAAGAGGGGGAAGGGGCTACTGGATGATGACTCCTTGGAAGATACTGCTAGCTCACCCGTCAACAGCCCCAAGGTAAGAACAGGCCATATTTTCCACCTTGTTCAAATCCTTGTCTTGAAGGGATTCCTTGGTGTTCCAATAATCTAATGATATTTACATACTTAGAACAGGTTACTGATTTGAGTTACCTGACTCTGAACTCAAGCAAGAAAGATGATTGCAGGGACTCACCTCAGGTGACATAACCAGCAGCTGTTCTGTCGATTTCAGTTCAAGCAATTTGTCTTAGCTTACCAGGATCTTTCGCCTCTGGATGTTGCAGGAGGATGCTGCCGGGTGTAGGAATGACACAGAACCGAAGGAAATTGTAGGTGGATCGGATTTTGCCGAGGGGACAAATGAGTTTACAGAGCTGCAGAAAAGAGGACTTTGTTTAGTTCCTTTGTCCATGTTAGCAAACTATCTAGGTTAGACTCTTCAATTGATAGCATGGAAGAAAAGTCTCCAAAGAAAGAACACTCTTCTCTTTGTTCCTGTAGATATTATGATATAAGGGTGGCCTTGGGGTTCATATATAAAATCTTTGTTGCGCAGTAAATGTGATGATTGATACTGCTTAGGAATTACCCTGTACATGGCGTAATTATACCCTCATCACCTTGTACTCTTCATCTTAATCTAATCGAAACATTGTGTGTGTGTGTGTGTGTGTGTTTGTGCTTAGACTTTCTGGTCTCAATTGATTGATATTGTCTTTTCTCATACCAAACCCGTAGTCTGAGAATAAATGAGTTGGTCTGCACTTTTCAAGGTGGGGGCTAAGTTGCCAGGTTTATGTTGTGGAACAGTGCTGTGGTTACACCTAATGACATCCCAGTCAGCTTCTAACTAGGATGACAGGCATAAGCAATCGAAAAGTATTACAGCTAAAACTGATGTTTCTCAAAACTCATGTGATGGACCAGAAACTAATAATCACAATATCTCAGATACAAAGCACTTTGTTTCAAGCTTGTTTCTGCGAATCCTCGATCCAGAGATTCCAACCGGAGAAGATGCATCGTATGGTTCTCGACTGCCAAATATAAAAAGGAGGATACGATTCCATCCGATCTTGTCCGACTGAGAACATCAGACAACACACTAATAGTTTACGCAATGCAAGATCGACTCCCGTGATATGCATCAACAGAAGAACTGCCAATCATATTATAGTGTGGTGGAGAAGGAGAATAATATTGGGAAACTCATTCGACAATCACTGTTTACATGATAATTTGCAACACAATGGACATGTTGTTTGCATCTTGTCTTCCTGCAAATACGAGAAGAACATAGAATGGGAAGACCCCTCCATGTGCAGCAGCATTATTGTCAACTCAAAAAGTCTACACGCTTAAGTTTCAACTTCAACTACCGATAAAACAAATGCAAAACCATCAGGAAGAACAATCTTCCCACCATCTTATTTTGACTCATAATTTGCTCCCGTGTATTAATTACGTAGAGTGGCTGGCACATGCAAGGCAGTAAAGGGAATAAGCATCAAAGCGAAACACTTGTCATCTTATGGTAACGACAGCATCAGCACTTCCATGCTTTTGCATCAGTGCATTCTTATTTTAAGATTGATTGAACCTATAATGCTAGTAATTCAATCTCCCATCTTCTAATAATTTTTCATCGTATAACCACTCTTACTTGCAATTTCTCAACTATTATATGGGTAATTTCAAAAACCAATCACATGATTCTAAATTCAATCATGCACCTCTCTGATAGATAGATATCAAACAATGGTGGGCTCTATTACTGATTGCTGATGAAAATTTTCATCTCAAGAGAGTCCTTATTATACAGAAATATCGATTAATGTATAAATAACAATCTTTCTTTTGGTATTTTACTAGAAAACTCTATAATAATGGATTTTTATCCCCCTATATTCGTTTTTATGTTGGGGCACTTTTTTTTTTTCCAACTTGGACGAAGAAAATATTCTCAAATATTTACTAAAATAATTTAATCATACATGCTATTCAAAATTAAAAAAAATGATACCAATCATCTTAGAAACATTAGGACATGATTTTAAGATGATTAATATTCTTTATTTTAAAATTTTTATAATAATCAAATATCAAAATTAAGGATTTTTTGAATAATAACATCTATGATCAAATCATTTAGGTAAAAATATGGAGGATTTTTTTTGTCCAAATAAAAAAAAGGGATACCACAAATAAAAACGAATATGGAAGGCATCATCCACTAAAAAACCAATATTATAGACTTTTTCAGATAAAATGTCTCTTTTTTAATTACTCAAGACTTTTTATTTCACCTATTTATGCATTGATGTTGAACTCCACAAATGTAGTTTACCGTCAATAGTTCCACAGATTTCTATATTGTATGAATCATTTTCCATGCAAAATAAACTTCGATCTACACGAATTTGCATTTTCCTTGAAAATTCCTATTTCAAAATTCGAAGATCTTTTTTATTTAATGTGTCGTCAGACGCTGAAATATTAACTGCGAATAAACAAAAATCCATTGACCTTTTCCTTTTAATTTATTATATATATATATATATAATATATATATAAAATTAATTTTCTTGATGGATTGGGGGGTTCTTATTCGAGGGTAAAAGTAATTGGTAATAAGAGGGTCATCGAAACTTAAAAAGCAGAAAGGAGACAGACGGGGCCTCCTCTTTCTCGCTCTCGCCCTCACTTCGTTTCGGATTAAGATCTGAAAACCCTAATTGATTTGTCGAGGAATCGAGGAATCTCCCAGTTTCGGGAGCCATGATCTCCGCAAGCAAGCTCAAGTCCGTAGATTTCTACAGGTTTGATACTATGGTTACGCACCGATTCCTCCCCAAGATCCCCGCTTCCTTCTGCAACAATGCTGTTTCTTGCGGACGGACGCTTGTCCTGATCCCGTGACTCCTTTCTTGTTGTTTCCAGTAGATGTTCCTTCGGTATGGGATGATGGATTGGAGAGATGAAGGTGGAATCCTGGACGTTTCTAATTGTTTTTTCCGTTAGTTCTATTGTTTCTCGAGTCTTGGTTCACCGGAATGACGATTGGTGATGGGAAAGTGGAATCTTGGACATTTCTAGTTGATTTTTCGTTAGTTCTGTTGTTTCTTGATCGTTGTTGCAGCTATCTGAGGATAAATTGGGGAATGCTAGTGCTTCTTTGCTGATTCCAATCCCTGAATTTTGCTAGGAGTGTGAATGAACCGTGTCACGTGACACGTTAGATTGATGAACTAATACAACTTTTTTGTTTTCGTTCATGTCCTTGATCCCTTTATGGATTTTTTTTGTGATGAAGAGTCAGTGCATACTTTCTAAGAAAGTAGACGTCATCCCCAATTCAGGTTATAAATTAAATTTACATACTGGTGTAAAATAAACGACCTTGTGATGAAGATGATACAGTTTGAGACGCTTCTGAACCATATATTTATGACTTCACAATGAATCATTTTTTCAAACCAGGAAATATTTTTTTTAGAGAACAACTGCAAGGCTACTTTGCTACTTGTTGTCAACTAATGCTTCTTTTTCAATTACAGGAAAATACCTCGAGATTTGACTGAGGCATCACTTTCAGGTGCAGGATTATCCATCATAGCAGCATGCGCCATGATGTTTTTGTTTGGAATGGTTTGTCCTTTTCCTTTTTCTGTTTACTCATTTACATGATTGTCTGGAAGAAGAGAAAAGTGATGAAGGAGCATGTATTTACACCCAACCCCTTGCAGTCATTGGCGGTTTAGGATGTATTTATACTCAACCACCTACCATGTCGACGTAATGTCTGCTTATGTGGCCTAACCACATGCTAATGTGACATAACATCTGTTGACATTGCTCAACCACCTGCTAAGGTGATGTAGCCTCTGCTGATGTGGCTCAACTGTTAACCAAACACAGCTCAAGTGCTCCCTGTGTGACTTGCACGTCGTAGTCGACCTGCTGATGTGGTGACCTTCGCTGCTGAGGTGGAGGTGTCTACATGTCAGTCTTGGGATGGTTCATTTTGTCCCTTATCAATGATCTCTTCATATTTTGTAATAGAAGGATAGAAGACTGTTAGGTGCCCTTATGACCATGGATGACAAGTGGGTTGGTAATTGGAAATTTCACCAAAAGTTTAGCCCGATACAAGTACCTACCTTCCTATCTGAACCCATCCTAAACTCAATTAAAGAGTACATAACCCAAGTTTAAGTGGGTTGGGTAGACCTGAGTATCTGCGAAAAATGTGTCACCATACATAGTTCACACTATGAATGAACATGGTAGGGTATGGCACATGAATTGACTAACCACCTAGTTATGCCAACTCATACCCAAACTCAACTTAGGTACCTCCTTCGCAATCCTAGTTTGTCTCTATCCCAATTAAATTATATTGGAACCTGGTTTAAGTGTCAGATATGCCTAGGTCCTACAAAAAGCCTATCCCACTGTCATCTTTATTTATGAGATTCCATGTTTTGGTGTAATATCTGAAGCAAGAATTTCTCTATGAAATTTTACCCTTTTTGGTTGTGATTAGCCATCTTAACATAAGGGCTCTTGCTACAGTGGATAATTTATAAGGATCTTAGCACAACCCACAAAAAAATTCTTTTACTGTGCTTTATGTTCCTACATGAACAATGGGAGCTATCTTTAAATTCAGTCTTTTGGTTGAAAAAAAAATCAAAACTTTCATCCACTTCATCTTCTTAGCAAACAATAATTCCTATGTCATACTTGTGGATATTTGCTTGTCATAGCTGTGGCTCAATTTTTTGTTTTTCAGGAGTTGAACAACTATTTGACAGTGAGCACACTGACATCTATAATTGTTGATAGGAGTTCGGATGGGGAGTTCTTGCGCATTGATTTTAACATAAGGTTGAATGGCGCCGTTCATGTTTTCTGAAATTTATCTTGTGAATGATTTGGAACTGCTACCATGATCTACAGATATATGCTTTCTAACACTTTTTTATGCTGTATGCCTACTTTCTCCCTTTCTGCATTAAACATCCATCTTTTAGATATGTGCTAACAGGGATTCTGATATCTAAGTTCTTTAAAAACCAACAGTTTATCTTTAAAGCTGCTACTGTTGGGAGATTTTGATTTATGAGACCTTTAACAATTTGGCCAGTGTTATACTTAAGCTACTATTGCTTGAAGTGTTAAGCCATCGGTATCAAAAAGTTGGGAGTTCCATACACCTTCAAGATTATGTACAAGTGTCATAATAAAATAACACATCTTTAAAGACTCTCAACTTTGTTTTTGTCAATGTGCTACATAATGTGAATGGTAACTGTACCATCTAGTTTAACATATAATCTCTGGTTATCAAACACATCATGTGAACACAAACTTTGGAAGTAGGGGTAGGACACAACATGACATGGACAAAATTGTGAACAGAATATGATATTTATATGTAGTTTTATGTTTCGGGAAGGTTTTTATTAGTAAAGACATGAAAAGAAAAAACATAATGAAAGTCATTCACATCAATGATAGTCACATCATGCAGTTGGCACACCTCTGTGCTAACGAACATAGGCCAAATTTTGGTTTTTTTATCCTGACACTTATAGTATTGGTGTGGTGGAGGAGGAAGAAGGAAGGACGAAGAGGAGAAGAGACATACCTGAGAAGTGATTAGGGCGAAGATCATGTGTGGCGGTGTCCAGTGAGGTCGTAGCAAGCAGAGGTCGCTGGTAGCGAAGGCATCGATCATGGTGGGAAGACAGAGGTGAGAAGTCGCAGCGAGAAGTTGCAGCATCGATCGTGGCTGCATGAGAAGTGGAGGCAGCACGAAGGGGGGATTTAAGGTTTCCCACTTTCCCTTTTATATTGGCAGACCGGACTGGGGTGGGTCCACATATCGGTTAATGCTTGGAACAACATGTGCCGCCTGTTTCGAGCCGGTCCATGTGAAATGGAAGTCCTTGGTTCTCACCAATCTTCATGACATGATATGCTTCATTACCTACACTTGCAAATTGGCTTTGTAGCGGTTGATTTATGTCATTAGTAAATTAAAGGCCAAAGTACATGTTGCCGCAATGGAATCCTATTATATATGCAAAAAAGGTGCCAATCCTGCAAATTATATTAATCAACAGTGGCATCGAAATTATGTTTTAAAGTTTTGGTAGCAGTACCATACTGATCCCTGGCTTGACTAGTATGGGTTTAGTACTGACAATACCAACACATGGTACCCACCAATATTATTGATCGACACCGAGAAGGCGGGAGGAGCAGGAGGAGGAGAAAAAGAGGAGGAGAAGTACCTGTGAGTGGACGAGCGAGCAGCGGGTGGCACAAGGTACCTACCGAATGGGGATTCCTTGGGAGGGAGGGAGAGGGGGGAGGGGAGGTTTATGTAGGTCACAGAGAGATAATCTGTGAATTGGACTGGGCAAAAAGCCTGGTTTGCATCTTGGTTCCGGACAGTATTTTGGACTATGATCAAGACAGTGTGTGCAAGATGTTTCATCCTTAATAATTTGATGACTATCAAAAAAGAGAAAAGAAAATGTCTCACAACTCATCTTAAAGGAGACAAACATAAAAAGTCCTTTAACTTGATGATCCAGCTCGGTGGCCTAAGTTTCATCATTGTTGTCTTCATCATCATACCTATAATCCAAATTATGTCAGGTGTAGATGCACATCAATGATTAGAGATGAGTAAATTGGATGGATGGACTGCATCGAGGATGACTTCATGCATCATGTCCAGAGATCATGAGCAGTTCTAGTTTACTTTCTTGAGTACTAAGGACACAAGATAATAGTCAAAACATTAACTCCTCCGAACTCATAAACATTTGCTACAATTTTAAATAATTTACTCGATAATTCAGAAATCTATTCTTTTTATAGTATATAAGTTGAAAACTAGCTTCAAGTTCATCTTATTATTTTCTAGATGGTGCTATAACATGGTGCTTTGCTCCTTCTGTGTCAAATATCTGGAACATTGCCTATCTGTTAATTTGACATTTGTTGTACTTGCTATGGTTAATGCAAATGGACTTTATCTATCGTCACTATAGGTGTTTGAGCCTTTTTTTGTTACTATAGAATCATATTTCCTGGATATTCTGACTGTTTACATGTGCAATTTATTTGTAGTTTCCCGGCATTATCATGTGAATTTGCATCAGTTGATGTGAGTGATGTACTTGGAACTGTAAGTTTCAATCTTTATCATTGACTATCATTTCTTCTATGGATGCCTTTTATTATTATGTATTTTGCAATCCCTGTACATCTAGTAGATGCTTCTCTAGTTGATGAACTAATCATGGCACATTGTGCAACATCATCATCATGCTTGAATGTGTTGGATCAAATGACAAATTTAATAATTCAACTTAGTATGTGATATTCAAAATAATAATATACATAATATAATAAATAAATTGAATATGATAAATAGATTATACAATAAATGTCAAATGTCTATGATGATCATGACATTTTCTAGACAATCTTACAATTTAATCCATGACAGAACTTATATTATATATCAATCTTATAAAGGTTTTTATCTAAAATGAAGTTCTATGCAGAGCAATGTTACTGTGCCAGCATATGATTAGACATAATTATACTTAGATCAGATCCGTCTAGACGTAGCTTGACCAGTTTCCTAAAAACTCTTGGTTGAACCCAATCAATTTAATATGATGATGTGTTATCCATAGCTATGGGTTCATGTAGTCGACCAGCAAAAGATCCATGTAGCCGACCTAAATACTTAAAAGTTTACGGCTTTGTTGTTGTTGTTTTTGCTATGGGTTATCCACAATAGGTTTTGGCATATTACAAGTTATGGGACAATGGATTGTGAGTTATGGAGTCGAGAATCTGGATCTGATCAAGATCCATAAGTTATTGGACTCCAATTTGCAACTAAATGGATTCATGTCTGATCCTGCTCACATTTACAACTTCAAAAATTATAAACATTTTATTCTTTCCTTTTTTCCTTTCTCATTTAGTATTACTCTCTTCCCATGCTTAGCCAACATGCCATTGCCATGGTCCCCCTTCACCCTAGTAATGACAACTATGGATCTTGGTTCATTATTTGCATGAGGAATTACAAGATGAGGAGTTGATCCCTAATGTAGATGATGGCTCTCAGTGATGATCACTAACAATGGTTACAGCCTTGCAGGTGATAATTGGTGACGGATGCATCTTGTCATCGAGTCTTCATTTCTCGACAACGATCACAACAATGATATAATGTTGATGTGGATAATGTGTGTTGCGTATGAATAGGTCATTAAGGGATCGGGGCCATATTGGACTTGTAGCCCTCTAAAATCAGGTCCAATGGGCTTGACAATATGTAAGGGGCTATAGCAGTTTGAGACCATGAATGTATATCACTATGACAGTATTTGGAACTTAGCCAAAAGAGGTGATTCCACCCGTATTCATATCTTGACTTTAGAGATCCACCAACTAATTGACAGGCTTTGGAAGAGAAGGGTAAATGTTTACAGAACTCGTTCACTATATTTTTCTACACTAAAGTTGTGGTTATGGGCTTTTTTATTTTTCTTGCTTTTGTTATAAAGCTAGCAGAACAATGGACATTATTATATTAAATGTTTCAATATGTATCTGTTATTTTTATCTGACATCTGACATGTTCTACTTTGATTTCCTCTAGTTACAAAGTGAGCTTCAATAGCTTTCCCTGGGCTATTTTTGTATTTCAGTTTGGATTTAACTGCAATCCACATTCAACAATTTGCAGAACAGGTTAAATATTACAAAAACAGTTCGAAAGTTTTCGATAGATCTGAATCTAATTCCAACCGGAGCCGAGTTTCACTCTGGACCTATTCCAAAAGTTAGTAAACATGGAGATGATTCTGAAGAAGAATACTTTGATGGTTCAGATTATTTGACTGCTGAGAATTTTGAGAAATATGCACATCGGTAAGTATTTAATCTTAAATTGATTAAATAATTATATATACCTGATATTATTTTGATTCATTTGTAGCACCAGTATCCTCTATACAATGGCTGCATGATACTTAAGTTATTCTTATTACTTACAGATACAGGAGGGTGGGATTTGCAATTTTACCATTCTATATTTGCTTTAAGTTCAGGAATCACTTGATTCTGGAGTCATAATGACTAGGACCGAAGGGAAACCTATATTGAATACTTTGAAGCCAGCCAGTGTGATCTTATCTGAAAACACTCGTTGTAGTTTTTCTAGGAAAGAGTAAAGCTCTTATTTGAGCAAACTTAACTGCACTAGGTTAACTTGTTTGCTTGTCGAAATTTTAAGTTGATTCAAACCTAATCACTTAAAGCAGCAATCTGACTCTTGATTAGAGAGTATGGATTTTTTTACTGAACAATTCATGTATCTGTGTTTTATAAATTTCTAGACATAGAGTTGGTTGATTATTATTGACAGGATTACAGCTGAAATCCATCTGAGATGTACATTGTTTCTTCCCCCTCTATGATTGTCTATCCTGAGGACAGCCATTAGGTGTAAGACAGTTTGGCTGAAGCTTGAACATGGAGACCAATGAGATGAGGGCTGACATAATAGCTAGGTTCAAACATTCTCTTGATGACATAAAAAATCAGCTAAGAGGTTGAATATATAAGTCATTGCTTTTCTAGAGAAGAGTTATCAACACCCAAAACTTAGGATTTTAGCTAAAAGCTGGAAGTAGTTGGACCAGTTGGCCGGTGTTTACCTATTCAATTAGTTAAACGAATGTGGACTGAGCGATTCAGGTTGGTCCAATCTGGATCAAGGGTTATATCGAGGTAACTCTAATGAGTCAGTCTTCCTATCTGCTTATAATAGTTAGATATGGGGATGCTAGATGGTAAACCTACCACTTGGTATCCTTATTATTCTATTTTTTTTAACTATCTTCCTTTTTTTTAAAGAAAAATCTTTATTCCCATGTCCTCTCTTGCTCTTGCTCCCATTCTCTTCCTCCTTGCTGCCTAGTCCCTACCGCTCCATCGCTGCCCTTTGATATTCTATCATGGTACATGATCGTAGCCTCTTTTTTATGACACACCATGCCATATGTACAAATTTGGTAGGAGCATGCCCATCTATTAGTTATTACCAATAGCAATTTCCTTATACACATTTGTTAATAATTTTTTTGCAGGTATTCGATCCTAGTTGTTAATTTCTTTGCACCATGGTGTTATTGGAGCAATCGCTTGGTAATGCTGCCTTGTCTAGCCTTGCATGAGATATATGATGTTAAATGTTAATGTTTTTTTATGTTATACAGTGTGTTGGACATATATTTGATCTAGTATTTATGAAAAGCTGCTTCTACAGCCATCAGATTATGTATTCTTGTCTGTTACAAAGCTTCATGCTATGTTGACATAAGTGGTCATTGTATAATATGGGGAGAATATAATAGTGAGAGAGAGAGAGGGAGGGAGCAAACAATAAAAAAGAAAAAAAAACATAAAAACAATAGTTAACTTTTTTTAAAATTTTTATAATCAGCCTTGAAGTCCAGACATTTTGAGAGTTTAGTAGAGATGATCCCACTACCATAGTGATGTAGTGTTGTTCAATTAGAGAGCAGTTGGGCCTATTCATGTAGCTTGAAGCTAGTTCACTCTTTTATGTTCTCTTATCCAGTAAACTTTGCCTTTTCTTTTTCTTGTTTTTCGTGTTGGCACCCCATTTCAACGGGTGTTATTTGCTGATGGCACCTACTGATTTGGATGTGAATTGACACATCCATGTTGTAGAATTTTGATCTTCGAGTTTTAGTTTTTTACTTGCCATGTTCATGACAGATATAAGTAGACTGAACATGAAAACTCGAAGAGGCATCGATGAAATTATCGCTGCACTTGCTTTCTTGTTTTTGACGACAAATACATACTACTTCTTTGGAAAAAACTAAAGAGATTATAATTAAAGAAGGTGCTACAATCTCCTTTCCTAGTATTTCAAAAGTAAATAGCAAAATTACCTAAGCTCAAGTTAATAGTAATATACTCATCAGACCTTACAATTTAAGTTTTAACCCACATCTGATATGGAATTAAATCAGGGTATTACAAACTTGCAATCTTCTTTATTTAAGGGCTTGACATCATCGTTAAGGTCCAACATAACCCAGAATCAAACCTTAGCATGGTGCATGTGAAAATTAGCCCAGTGGTAGCTCCACGTTATGTCGTGCCCTCCAACCTCATCCACGGATAATCCTTTTCTACTCAAGTCTCTCAAAAAATGATGTACTCACTACATGAGGCTCCCGCCAATGTGATGTTTGAGGAGAGGCAATGTACATAGCCTTACCTTTAAATATTTAAGAGGTTGTTTTCGTAACTTGAACCTTGGCCTCTCAGGTTGCACAGGAGCAACCAAAATGAAACTTGAACATGTGAACAAAAATGAAGAGACCTAGTTTTCTCGGAAAAAAATGTCATTGAGAAGTGAGTTCTATATTTACAGCTTGTCCTCTTACTGTGCTGTTGACTTGTGAATCATGTGTCATCAAAATGGAGTATGCTTATAGGAACACTTCCATAAATTAGTGACATTTCCTAGCTGATCAAATAAAAAGCTCTGGTTGATTAAGTTGTAGCCGTTATCATCCTTATTTATAGATAAGCTGAATCCAGTATATGATCATATCCTTAGTATATGTGTTTCATGTACTGCTCCCAAAACTTTTAGTAATTGGGTCCCACATGAGTTACTCATTTTCCTGATGGCGCAATGTTTGAGAGTTACATTTTTAACTTTTTCTGACTTAGCCATTATTTATGATGACATGTTTCTTTAATGAATGCTTTGAAAGGGTTGTATTCATTTTCAATCTTTGTATGTTTCATCATTTGTTTTAGAAACCGTCATGGGAGAGAGCAGCTAAAATAATAAAGGAGAGGTATTGTTTTCAGCTATATCCTGTTCCATTTTGCTTATTCTTTTGTTCTATTTTTGAGAGTTATTCTTTTTTTCCATTGAATATTTGTATCTTCAGATATGATCCCGAAATCGATGGACGGATTTTGTTGGGAAAAGTTGATTGCACTCGAGAAGGAGAACTATGCAGAAGGTACTTTCCATGGCAGCGACTTCTCTTTTTTAAACTTTATCATGTTTATTAAATTTAGTTATAAGTTTTAAATGCAGTAAGCTTTTGTATTATGCTGCTAACCACTTGAGGTAGTAGAAAATTTCCAGTTATATTATTTATTTTTGGAAAGTTTAGAACCTTTGGTTGATGAGTCTGTTTCATAGCTTTTGTAACTATGATATTAGGAAACTGCAGCAGCTTTTTGGTTAATAGCGCTTACAATAAATTGAAATAACCAGATGGTTTCATTATAATCGAAGAGCTAATAAGTTTATGGTTATTTTAAGCAAGGTTTGCAGTCTCAGTTACTCTGCCAGTCCATTCTGGCGTGCCATGTGTTGGTATGCTAGAACGTACCATGAACCATTCGGGGAGGGAGAAGGGTGGGGGGGGGGTGGAGAGTGGAGGAAGAAGAAAGAATGAAAGAAAAGGAGGGAGTGAAGGAGGTGGCCTACCATAGTGTGGGTAGTAAATTGTCACGAACGGTCGTTGCGCACTCGCAACAACTTCGTTCAACGAACCGTTCGTCGCTTTTGTTTACATGTACAGTTGCTTGGCAGCATGTTTTGGTTTGGTTTTATGTTCTTTTTCTTGTAAAAATATAAGTTCGAACAAGTTGTAGTGCTACAGTACGACCGCTCACCGAACCGAGCAAAACAACCCAAAATGGCTCCGTTTTCGCGTGCCACGGGCTATTTTCTGTAGCCCGCTGCTGCACGCGAAATGTCAACCATCTCAGCACCCTGGAACCACCCGGGTGGCGTCATGGGGGATGGGGCTTTGGTATGTTGTCGGGCGTTGAACAATCTTTCGCAAGTTCGCACGTTACCTTGACGGGAACTTGTTGTCGTGCCCGACACCCGGTGAGCAGTTGTTTGTGGACTTGTAGCTGTTCGTTCAACCTTCTAAAGTCCTTGTTTTCCTCCTCTCCCTCTTTTCTCTTGTGCACGCAAGGTGCTCGCTGAATTGCTTGTAAAGCTTCCATTTTTCACGAGACGTCGGGACTTATCCGTTGATCGTTCTTCGAACTAATCAACTTTCTCTTTTACAGGTCCTTCAGGACCTACGAGAGGTTGCAAATGAGCTGATTTTTGCGGATGCATATCGCAAGGGCGAGGTGCGACTTAGGCAACGCAAGCTAAGTTCGCGTCTTTACCGCAAGGGTGCCTCACGACTTAGGTAATTCCAGCTAAGTTCGTGACATTGTGGTATCAGAGCGGGCAAGTAATTCGAGTAAGCAACGAAGGAACTTCGCAATTTTGCCATGGCAAAGCATTGTGGCAAATCAAGCAAGCCGGACCCTTGCCCCAAGCAGCCGCAGGTGCGCTGCAAGTGCATACTCTCATGTCGTTGGAGCCACTCAAGTGGAGCACGATAGTGAACATGATGAGTGAGAAGTTGGCTACTCTCTACGAGCGGAGGAGGTGCAATTTGGAGCGCTAACCGGGAAGAAGAGCCATAAGGAGAGACTCACAGCGGCGGAAACCCGGTTGGATATTTTTGAAGTGAGCTTGGAGGAACTCTACCATGGCCAACGAAGGCTTGTTGGGGTAGAGAGCTCGCAAGAAGAAGTGGAGTCCCGGATCAACAAGGTTGAGGCCCTAGTCGACTAATTGTCAGATGACACCAAAGACTCCGTGCAACACCTGTAGGAAGTCGTGGCGGAACTCACTTCCAAGGTGACCATGCTCACGAGGGCACTGAATGCGGGAGGAAGCAACACTCGCGTTGCACCGACACAAAACTTGAGAGCACCCGAGCTGCATTGTTATGAAGGTGCTCGAGATGCCAAAGAGCTCGAGAATTTTCTGTTCGACATGGAACAATACTTTCGAGCTACGAGGTCTGATTCTGAAGAAACCAAAGTTTCTATAGCAACCGTGCATTTGAACGGAGATGCAAAACTTTGGTGCCAAACCCGTTGGTAGGAGATCCAACAAGGTCGGTGTCGAGTTGACACATGAGAGGATTTGAAGCGGGAGTTGAGAACTCCGTTCCTACCGGAGAACACAGAGTTCGTCGCAAGAAGGAACTTGAGACAACTCTGCCAAAATACTTCCATTCGAGACTATGTGAAGCAATTTTCTGCGT
>CM017193.1:27894226-27969226 GCA_004837865.1 Musa balbisiana | reverse complement strand
CAATTGGGCAAAGCTAAGTATTTCTCAAAACTCGACCTTCGGTTGGGGTATTGGCGGGTGCGCATTGCTGAACGCGACGAAGTGAAGACTACCTGTGTGACCAGGTATGGAGCGTTTGAGTTCTTGGTGATGCCTTTCGGCTTAACCAACTCTCCGGTCACGTTCTGCACTCTCATGAACCAGCTATTCAAAGAGTATTTGGATAAGTTCATGGTTGTCTACTTGGACGAGATCATCGTCTACGGTCAAATGCTCGAGGAGCATGTCAAGCACCTTCGGACAATTTTCAAGGTTCGTAGGGAGAACACTTTGTTCGTGAAAAGGGAGAAGTGTTACTTTGCTCAAACGGAGATCTTATTCTTGGGGCATCGAATCGGTGATGGCTCCATTCGGATGGACAAATCGAAGGTGCAAGCGGTTATGGAATGGCGAACTCCAAAGAAGGTGCTAGAGTTGAGATCCTTCCTTGGTTTCGTCAACTACTATCGACGTTTCATAGCGGGGTATTCGAAGCATGCAACTCCATTGACGAAGTTGCTAAAGAAGGAGCAGCCTTGGAAGTGGTCTGAGAAATGTGGAGTTGCGTTCCAAGATCTGAAGGTTGCTGTGTTGGAAGGACCAGTGCTCAAATTGCCGGACTATGGGGAGCCCTTCGAAGTCCATACAGATGCTTCAGACTTCGCTATTGGGGGAGTTCTCATGCAAGAGGGTCATCCGGTGGCCTACGAGAGCTGCAAACTCAATGAGACCGAGCGACGGTATCCGGTGCACGAGAAGGAGATGATAGCGGTGATCCACTGTCTACGAGTTTGGCGACACTACCTTCTTGGATCACGATTTGTGTTGAAGACAAATAACATCGCGTTGAGCTATTTTCAAACTCAGAAGAAACTCTCCCTAAAGTAAGCACGATGGCAGGACTACCTGGCTAAGTTTGATATGGCAATGGAGTACAAGCCCGGAAAGGCAAATGTCATGGTCGATGCATTGAGTCGGAAAGTGGAGTGTCTGAATGCCGTAATTGGAGGGCGGAGGCCAAGCAAGTCAGTTGCACTCTAACTTCCTTTCCAGGATCAGGGATGGACTGTACAGTGATCCCTACACAGTAACCTTGATGCAGCGCATTAAAGAAGGCAAGACACGACGGTTTTGGGTCTAGGAGGGACTCGTTTACACAAAAGGGAATAGGGTTTATGTTCCTCGAGTGGACAATTTGAGGCGTGAACTCTTAAGAGAGTGTCACAATTCCCTTTGGGCTGGACACCTAGGCATTCACAGAACCTTGGCTCTCGTGGAGAGGGCCTTCTACTGGCCGAAGATGGAGACTGATGTGGAGGAATATGTTCGAACGTACCTCATTTGCCAACAAGACAAGGTAGAGCAGCGGAAGCCGGTGGGACTTTTGGAGCCGTTGCCCTACCAGAAAGGCCGTGGGAGAGCATTTCCTTGGATTTTATATCAAGCTTGCCAACAGTAGGGAGACTCGGATCGATACTCGTGGTGGTCGATTGGTTTTCAAAGTATGCAACTTTTATTGTTGCTCTCCTACATTGTTCAGCAGAGGAGGAGGCCAAGCTGATGATAAAGGGTGGTGAAGTATTGGGGAGTCCCGCACAATATCTTCAGTGATCGAGACGCTCGGTTCCTGGGAGGATTCTGGACCGAGCTATTCAAATTGTTGGGGTCGAAGTTATACTTCTCCACAAGCCTCCACTCCCAGACGGATGGCCAAATCGAAAGGATAAACTCGCTTCTAGAACAATATCTTCGGTACTACGTGAGTGCCAATCAACGAGATTGGGTGAAGTTGTTGGACATTACCTAATTCTCCTACAACTTACAGCGGAGCTCTACATCCAACAAGAGCCCCTTCGAGATCATTACAGGACAACAACTGTCAACTTCTCACACCATGGCAATCGGGTATACTGGGAGTAGTCCGTCAGCCTACCACTTCGTAAAGGAGTGGCACCGAAATGTAGATATTCCGCAGGCTTACTTGGAGAAGGCGGGAAAATAGATGAAGAAGTGGGTAGACTTGGGAAGGTGACCGCAAGAGTTCAAGGTCGGCGATTTGGTGTTGGTAAAGCTCCAACTAGCATCACTCCAATTCTTTAGGAACAAAGTACACAAAGGATTGAGGCGCAAGTATGAAGGGCCCTTCCCAATTATCAGCAGGGTGAGTAACGTCTCCTACAAGTTGCAGCTGCCGGCGTGGTTCAAAATTCACAATGTTTTTCACGCCAGCAACTTGAAAGCCTACCACTCGGATCCACAAGAAGCTTCCCGAAGTATTCCAACCCGGCTACCCCCCACCAGAGCCTCCTACGAAAAGCGAGTTGAAACCATTTTAGCAGATCGTAAGATAAAGCTACCCACTGGAGCTGAGCAGACCAAGTACTTGGTGAACTGGCTTCAGCCAGTTGGGAGCCCGAAGATGCCCTACGACATGAAGAAGCAATCATCAACAACTCCCAGCAAGCATCGACGAGGGCGTCGACAGTTTAGGTAGGGGAGAATATCACGAACGGTCGTTGCGCACCCGCAACAACTTCGTTCAACAAACCGTTCGTCGCTTTTGTTTACATGTACAACTGCTTGGCAGCATGTTTTGGCTTGGTTTTATGTTCTTTTGCTTGTAAAAATGTAAGTTCGAACAAGTTGCAGCGCTACAGTGCGACCGCTAACCGAACCAAGCAAAACAGCCCAAAATGGCTCCGTTTTCGTGTGCTACGAGCTATTTTCTACAGTCCGCTGCTGCACGCGAAATGTCAACTATCTCAGCACCCTGGAACTACCCGGGTGGCACCATGGGGGATAGGGCTTCGGTATGTTGTCGGGTGTTGAATAATCTTTCACAAGTTCGCACGTTACCTTGACGGGAATTTGTTGTCGCGCCCGGCACCTGGTGAGCAGCTGTTTGTGGATTTGCAGCTATTCGTTCAACCTTCTAAAGTCCTTGTTTTCCTTCTCTCCCTCTTTTCTCTTATGCACGCAAGGTACTCGCTGAATTGCTTGTAAAGCTTCCCCTTTTCGCGAGACGTCGGGACTTGTCTGTCGCTCGTTCTTCGAACTAATCAACTTTCTCTTTTACAGATCATTCGAGACCTACGAGAGGTTGCATGTGGGCTGATATTTGTGGACGCATATTGCAAGGGCGAGGCGCGGCTTAGGCAACGCAAGTTAAGTTCGAGTCTTTGACGCAAGGGTACCTCACGACTTAGGCAATTCCAACTAAGTCCGTGATAAAGTGGCGGCCATGCGGGGGCCTCCTCACGAGTCATGTCCCTGTCCTAAATCCTAATTAGAAGACAAAAAAATAAAGAATTAGACTCAACCACCCAGTTTCGGCTGGTCCATGTACAAGTACATGGTCGTACCCGTAAATACCAGCCAAACCATATTAACCTAGCTATTTTGGCAAACCTTGATTTTTAGAATATTATTTCTTGACCTTTAGAATAGTCTAGCCAAAGCTACACCACTGCATTTAGGATTGGCTTTGTGCTATCTCAGAATTGCCTAAAGACCTTGAGGATTTAGGAGGGTTGAATCATAAGGTGTATCAGAACTTGAACAAGAATGTCAACATTCTACATGACATTCAATACTGTTTTCTCTTAACCATTTAATTTCTTTTGGAACCTTATTAGAACTTACTTGGAGGTCGACTATAAGCTAACTTTGTTTACTTTATGGTTTATTGTGCCTCAACTAAGCACATTTAATAAAGGAAGAAATCATTAGAAACAGGGAGAAGAATGCAGACAAATGAATCCCGATGGACGATAAGAATCAGAATCATGATCAGAAGAACTATATTCAAAATTTGACTTTTTTTTTGTAGTACATTCTTTACTGTGGAAAACTGAATCATGAAATATGTATCACTTGTACTGATGATAATTAGAAAATTAGTTGCTTATACTTACAGAACTTCGCCTTATGATTTTTAAATATTCCAGTACTTCTCATGCTTTGATTCTTGATGTCATGTATGTTGTCTTTGATCTTTGAAGGTATTTTCAGGTATATTAATTTGGCACAATAAAAAAACTTTGCAGGCATCATATTCAAGGCTACCCATCTATTCGGATTTTCAGGAAAGGAAGTGATGTAAAGTAAGCGCAAGTCTTTACAAACTGTTCTACATTTATGATGACAGATATGCTAAATTAACTTCTTTATATATAAGCTACAGTTTTGTAAAATAATGTGGTTTATCACGGTATTTAAGTGACTTATTTACAAAAGCTTGCTAATTATAGTTAGTATTTAGTTTTGAAGTAATGAATGCCCCAATGTGGATAGATTGTCATTGTCCAAAGTCTTTTTATTTACATATTCATACAATGGTAGCACCTGAAAGCATTTAAAGTTCTATGCAGTGTGAGTGTTGAATTAAATTCTACTTATCTTGCATAATTACTTGTAGGATTTAGTTTTTATTTGTTTTATGGTGGTAATATGCGCCATAGGATTTCTTGTTACTTATTAATCCAATTGGGCAAAATTTTCTAGTATTACAATTTTCATGGACATACACACAACACAAGTACCCGAGTGTACTATTTAGCTAGGAGATGAGTTAGGTATAGAGGGACGAGTAAGAAAGAGAAAAGTGTTTCCATAACCAATGATTTAAATAGGTGCTCAGGCGCTCGCCTAGGCACTTGGGTGAGGCTAGGCGAGGCCCGAGTGCCTCGTGTGTGGACCAGGTGACGCGCTTCAATAGGTACTACCTGGGCACTTGCTCGAACCCAGGCGCTAGGCGCTTCGGGTGAGTGCCAGGTTCAAATAAGCAAATCGAACCAGACTTGTATAGTTTTTTACCCTTAAAAGCCACCCTTCACACCCGCGCGACCCCAAGCCAACCCTAGCGTTGCTTCTGCCTCTGCCGTTGACGCTTTTTGTAGTCGCCTCCGTCATAGACGCAGCGGACCGAGCCTTCCTCTGTCATCGACGGACGAGTTCGATGACCTAGCAAGAGCCCATAGCTTCCTTTCGTAGTCACTCCGTGTGCAATTCCTTCCATTGTTGAGGGAGAGGACCATAGGTTCCTCCGCCACCGACAGATGCCCACTGGAGCTTCCACCACTGTCATCGTTGTTGTCCGCAGGTTTTGCCGCTGTCGTTGCTGCCGTAGCTATCTTAAACTAATCCTTCGTCGCTACTGCTACCAGCTTCTCACTGTTGCCTTATCACCATTGTTGCTATCACTCTTTGTCGGTTTTTATTGTCAATGACCCTTTTATTCCCCTCTATTACTGTTAACAGTTCTGGTCTCCCCCTCGAACTACTATTAACAGCAAGTAATATACTGTTGACAGTATATTTTTAATTTAATATCATATTTTTATTTAAATAATTATATATATTTAAATTATATTATATATTTTTTATATTTTAATATTTCAGAGTGCCTCGCTTCGCTCGAGTGAGCACCTAAAGCCTCAAGCATTTTGGGACCTTGGCACCTTTTGACGTCTAGCCCTTTTTAATTCACTGTCCACAACTTTTTTACCAGGCCAATCCTATTCCACTTAATCCCTTTTTCATGGCCATATATCTTTATGGCTAAGGAATGGAAGATGTTTCTCCCGTTACGTGAATTAAATGTTTCATTTTATACAGGAAAATTCACCCCTTTGATACATATGATATGATGTTGTGAAAATGTGATATATAATAAGTTGAGTTCCTAGAAGACTTGAAATCTTAAATATGCTCACTTACTGTATTGTTGTATAATTTGTTGTTGGCATCATGGTTTTCAATCTTGACCTCTTGTTGATAATGGTTTTCGGCCGAATTGGTACAGTACTAGTACCAATTGGACTGACAAGTTCAAGTTTCAAAGTTCAAACCTCTCCAAACCCTTTTAAACCATGTTTTTTTAATCAATATGTGCTTCAATAATGATTTAACATGTGTTTAAGACTTATTACTAACCATACATCATATAAATATATATATGTACATATATATAATGTATAATGTATGATATTTCTCTCAAGGAAGTCTTGTTTTGCTTGGAGTGAAACAAAATAGGCGGTATGCATCGATCTAGGTGTGGACCGGTACGCGGACTACCCTGTTTCGAGTGATCCAGTCCAACTTAATATAAAAACAACAAAAAAAATTAAACATCGATTAGGGCTCACGAACATGAGCGCTCTTCTCACAGGCCATGTGGAATTGACGTCGCCTCATTACTGTTGTTTGTTGTCGTCGCCGCTGTCGTTCGTTGCTGCCTACCTTGCTAGAACGCTCCCTCCTCTTCTTCCTTCTTCGTCCACTATCGTTTGCCGCCGCCTACCTTCCTGGTATGCTCCCTTCTCTTTTTCCTTCTCTTCTTCCTTCTTTCTCCTCCAATGCTCCCTCTCCTTTCTCATCCTCCACAGGCTTCTTCTTCCTTCATCTTCCTTTTTATTCTTCTTCTTCCTCCTACTCCACTATGCCTTCCTCTTGTTTATTCTTTCTGCTTCCTCCTCCTGCCTTGCTCTTCTCCATATTTGAAATGGTAGGATGTAGTGGTATGGTACATGGTCGAACCGGTATGGATCCATTATGCTACGGCATTCCTTGATTTCTCTTACCTCCATTTGATATTAATGAACTATTTTGCCACTGTTGAATCAATCAGTGATGTATGTAGCATCTTGGTCATTAAATTTGGTTTTGGTAGCATTTGCTATATCAGCATATTAGGTTTAGGAGCATTGTGGTTGCTGATGTGAAACCAATTGTATGTAGTACAATTATGATGACTGGTGAATAGTATGCCTATCATCATTAATTGTTGTAAATAGCCATACAAACTTCAAATATAACAAATTTGGACCAATTATTGATGTTATATGTGGCCCATGAAATATGCATTGGTAGGAAGGTTGTGATGAGAAGAAAAGTATCTCTGACTTGACCTCAGCTAAGCTTTCGCATCTCTTAAAGTCATCAACAGTCTTCCTCTGACCCTTGCCTTCATAAATTTTTATGGTGGTTGTGGACCCATGATAATTTCCTCAGTGGCACAGTATATCCATGCTCCTTGTCCAACTGTACACTGCTGTGTCATAGAACATGTGACCCCTTTCCATCATTATAACTACTGAATACATTGCTGTTATGGTTCCTGCTATCACGGATTGGGTATTAAATAGAGAAGTCTTGTAATCCTCGAACTCTTGCACATCATTGTTAGCTATAATGGGTTCTCTGCTTGTGGTGTGCTGATCTTGGCCTTGTGTGGATAATTAAAATTACTGATGTTATCATCTTAACAATGGGTTTGATAAACAGGAATAGTGCCACTAAGGTAACACCCAACCCAAGGTAGATTGGGTGAAAAAAAAGGAGGAATGTAGTGAGGATGACAGGAGATTCTTTCACATGGATTTGTTCACATCATCAGAGTTGTTCAATGGATTGATCAAGGGCACTATCTTTCTTTTGATAAATCATGCTAGTGGATTTGGAGTCGAGATCTTTTCATATGTTGCTTCAAAGAGGAGTCTAAGTGCTTATGTTCATTTATTGATTCAAGAAGGCGAACAAATTCAACCTTTTGTTTAACTCTGTTTCTGCTGATGGCCTTTACGATCATTTTAAGGATGGGCATGAATTACACATTCCATGAAATTTGGTGCATCTTATGGCTTCTAACATTCTCTTTTCTTTCTTGTGTGCAACAACTTTATGCTTATTGACCACAGTTCTGATAAGCTGAAAGTAGATTTTCATTCATCTTTTCTAGTAACTTCTGATTCTTTTTTGAAATCCACTAGAAAGTCTGTGAAATTACAGAATCCCTTTGATTACTAGATATGTTTTACTCTCAGTAATTTCTGTTACATTGGCAAATGTCACAGGGAAAACCACGGACACCATGAACATGAATCTTATTATGGAGAGCGTGACACAGATAGTTTAGTAGCGGTATATGCTGGTTGCTCTAGTTGAATTATTTAATTGCTGATGCTATTATTTAACATTATTTCCTTATGCTGTTTCATGTTTATAAAATTGAGGTTCTTTGATCTCATTCACCAAACTAAGACTCTATGAACTTATTGTTGAATTGGAAATTTTAGGCAATGGAAACTCTTGTTGCTCCCATTCCAAGATACTCAAGTAATATGGCATTGGCTGATGAGTCAAATCACTCTGTAGAGACGGCAAAACGTCCTGCACCATTGACTAGTGGATGTAGAATAGAAGGATTTGTACGTGTTAAGAAGGTAAACACCTTGTCACTTCTGTATGAGATAATGTGCAGTTAAAATATCATTGATTACATCTTTGCTTTAGACAATGGACAACTATAACAAGAGGTAGCAGACCTTATTTTTTGTTCAGCTAAACTGGGTGACTTATAAGTGCTTTCTGCTTTTTTACTCGTACATACAAGCCACTAGTTACTTTGTTGAACTTGAGTTTGTTGATCTTTTTATGGCATAACTCTATACTGTTTCAATGCATATATGTCAAAAATACTTGGTGTTTGTTTATATTTAATTGTTTAAGTTTCATGCTTGTGTATTCACTTTTACATGATAAACTAGAGATGCAAGATTTTTTTTCTTTTGGCTTAATTTTAAAGTTTGCTTTTGTTTGCTAATTATTCAGGTTCCTGGCACTCTTGTCATCTCAGCTCACTCTGGATCACACTCCTTCGATCCATCTCAGATAAATGTCTCGCATGTTATTTCACAATTTTCTTTTGGTAAAAAGCTCTCGCAGAGGATGCTGTTTGAAGTGAAGAGACTAACACCATATCTTGGCGGAAGTCATGATCGGTTGATGGGCCGATCATATATTATTAATCATGACCATGCTAATGCAAATGTTACTGTAAGTTTCAATAACATCTCTTCTGTTGCTTTATAGTTTTCTTCTTTAGGATTCTCCATCATCCTTCTCTCCAGGCAGCTTGTTTGATGTCAAGTGACTGTAAATCTAAATCATGATATACTAACCAAAAAGAAGTGATCTTGTCCTTCCTTGTATCTTCTCACTGATGCTTTTCACGATAGTTGAACATAGATGGCCATTTATGGAAGCCATTAAACATAATTTACCTATTAAGAATTTGCATGGAGAAAGGAGACAGGCTTTTTGTTTGCCATTCTAAATTAGCCTAGATCTTTCTTGCTATCAAATAACTGTTTTGATCAAGATTAACATTTGATAATGAAGATGTTTTGCAAACCACAAGAATAGAGCAGCAACAAAAAGAAAAACATGGGTGGTGTTTGATGCAACCTTTATTTGTGTAGCTTAAAACACAGATTTTTGTAGTTGAGTTACAGATAAACTTTCTGACTACTCGATAAATTCTGACTATGGCCTTTGTCTAAATTTGCAGATTGAGCATTTTCTTCAAGTTGTAAAGACTGAAATAGTGTCGAGAGGATCTTCTCAGGAACTCAAATTGCTCGAGGAGTATGAGTACACAGCCCACAGTAGTTTGGTGCACAGTCTATACATTCCTGTAGCCAAATTCCATTTTGAGCCTTCTCCCATGCAGGTTGGCATCGGTTGCTTTATCAACTTGAACAAAATTTAAATAATCCATATTGTGAAAAAGATTGATTTAGGCAAACAATTTTGACATGGAAGAATGAAATCAAGCGCTCAATTTTTTGCCAATCCCATTAGGAATCGTGATCGTGCGTTTCTTGGTGAAGTTTTCAGCAAATGCAGCAATAGCCATTGTATTCCTAATTTATTATGATTTCTGCTGTGGAAGACATTTCTTCCTGAGCATTCGCTCTAAGACCGCCAAGGTATAATTTGTTCCATGTCAAGCTAGTAAATGAAATGACAGGAAAGAGCTCCTTAGCATCTTTTGGGTTATTGAAGTGTTATTACAAACAGCAAAGAAATGACTGCGTCCCATTTCATTTCGTTTGGTTTGGACCCCCGAAGGGAAATTGATAGCCGAGCTATAAAAATTGGATCATCAATATTAGCATCTTCGGCCGTAATAGTGATACGTGTGACATTCCTAATTCACTGGAGGTATGAGCTACTTACTGTCCGCCATGCATACATGATACAATTGCAAGATACGCTTCGCTCGCGTTTGCATTACCAAAAAAAGGGGGTCGTGAGATCCAACGTTTTGCCCACTTTTATTCCTGTCGTATGCTGACGGGCGTATAGTCGGTGGACAGGAGCAGTTTGAGATGTTCAATCTTACACTCGAAAGGAAGTCCTCCATGGATACTTATAGAACAAGGTGCAACGACAGCCGCACAACAACAATTCAATTCCATGCCCGATAAGCAAATAAGACAGCTGCATGAATCGAATTACGCACATCCGATCCTTCCGCTGCAAATAAAACGAGATCCAAGTGCCGGTGATCAGATTGTAACTGTTGAACGGCAGGTCGATCGGCTAGAATGGTAGAGAGAGAGAGAGAGAGAGAGAGAGAGAGAGAGAGAGAGAGATAGGAACAGTGATTCGGTGTGACAACAAAAGCCGACTCAGCAGTTTCTGTCCGACCGTAGTGAGTTTGAATCTATTGCTCCAAAACAACCACAGTCCGCCGATGGTAGCGGTTCTGATCACCGGGAGTGAGAGTAAGAAACTAGAATCTGGTGCTTTTTTATATATATTTGTGGGGCTTTTTGACGCTGGACTGGTACGCGGTAATGTCACCTGACGACGGTCTTCGTGACATCAATTTTTGTTTTGGAGACGCGTCGTCCTCTCACGGCAATTTCACCGCGGTTAGAATGGACCATCTATGGTCTGGTCACCGTCTTGATAATAAGAAACTTGAATTTCGACAATTTGATGCCATTTTTATTTCTCTGGGGCTCTTTATCGCCAGGGTGGGGGCGATAAGCTTACTCGAGAGTCGTCTTTTAACTCCTGCTCACTCTTCGGTACTGCTGGTGGTAGTGCAACGTCTCCTCGTCGGAGCAATGAGATTCGTCGTCGTCGACTCTTCATTTCCTGGCTCTCGCCCTCTCTCTCGCTTTCTCTCCCCTAAACTCATTTCTTCGTTGAGTGGAGTGTCTTGCATAGTCTCTCTTTATTCATTTGTTGGTGACATTGAAGTCGTCGGGTCCAGCAGCCACAACGTGTGAGCAGGTTGAAGCCAACCGGGTCGACGACGTTGTTGTGAGCATAAAAACCAATCATTCTTATGCTTTCGAAAAATTTTAATATAAAATTCTAAAACTAAATAATAATAAATCTAAATTTACGATACATAAATTCAAAAAGTTTTTAATTTAATCTACAGGTGTACTGCCATCAGATTCGAAAATTAATGAAAACTAAACTTATCTTCTCCTCTTTTTCTATCTTTTATTAACTGATAACCTTAATCATAATATAATTATATCTATAATATATTTTATCTGATCACTAGGGCCACATAATCTAATATTCTCTCACTTGACTAGTTAATTGATAAGATATAAAAGAAATTTAAAATTAAAATAAATAAAATAAAAAATTATTAAAAAATTATTTAATTAAATTCTAAAACTTCGAAAAAATATTTTACACATATGTATGAATTTTATAAAATAAGTCAATATATTCTATAAACATAATATCATATTAAGTATGACTAATAATGCGAGTCATAACGATTATATATCATTAGTGTCATACTTCCTTCAATGTATCACAACACTGTTAGTCATTCCTAATATAGTCTAAAATGATCCCTATAACTTATCTTGTCAGGATAATCCTATTAGCACTATGTACACATATAAATGTGAATAGGATAGTGAAAATAAATTATATAAATAAGAATGTTAATTATAATATCCACTTAGATAAATATTACCATATCTTTTATGGGTTGCTCATAAACCTGCTCACAAACCTAATCAAAAGAATACATTCTTTCAAATACTTTAAGCTATAAATCATAAGTGAATGGATCAACAATCAATATAGTATAACTTGAATTTTTAATTAACATTAATTATTTATGGACTCTTTTTTTTCTAATCATTAACTATTTTATATTATAATATATAGAGCTACAATAATACTTACTATTCTTATAGAAGAAAACTAATATGATATGTCACAAAGTATCTTTAATGATTTAACAATTGAGTCTGACCATACTAAGTCATGAGATAAAATTTTACATCATAAAGCATGATTAGTGACCTTAATACATACCATAAAATCAGCTTTTATTATTGATAATATGATAATATATTATTTTATTTTATTTTATAAATTATCCCTCCAATTGATATAGATATAAATCATAAAATGGATTTTCTATTATCGATGTAATATTATCATTTCAAGCTAATCTAATTTCATAGATATAAGTATATAATCCTTTGTTATTTTTAGATATCTTATTATATTTTTTTTAGTCTTTTAGTGTTTTTATTTATGGGTAACTCTAATATCTACCCAGTATTTTAACTACAAAACTGATATTTGATCTAGCATAGGCTTGAGTATATAATAGACTTTCAACCATGCATATATAAAAAATATTTTTTATCTTTTTTTTCAAGTCATTTTAAGAACACTTGATTTGATTAAAATTTTTTACTTTTATCATTTGCTAAATAAAATTATAAATTAAATCTTCCCAGGACTCGGTCAATATATCTTTTTTAAGATAATCCTCGTAATTCTTAAAATTTATCTCTAAATATCTCAATGCTAATAACATAAAATATCTCATTTATATCAACTATCTTAAAATTTTTTATGAGAAATTTTTTAGTTCAATACAATAAATCAAGATCATTACTTATAAGCAAATATTATTTATATATAAAACTAATATAATAAACTTACTTCCATTGATATTTAGATGTAAATATTGATCAACAATATTTTTATAAGTTGCAAAGAAGTAATGATATCAAGAAACTTTATTGTTTAAGGTTATCAATCGATTTTCTAAATTTACGTACCAAATTTTATTTTTTTATTTTCTCTCTAAATCATTTAGGTTAACCCATATAAATCTAAATCCTCATTTAGAAAAGCTTGTTTCTACATCTATATGATGTTACTCAAGATTATAATAAACTATTAATATCATAGTGATTCTTAACAAGTTATTTAAGAAAATCAAAGAAAATCTCACGATCAATGCATTCTTCATAAGTAAAACATTTTATCACAAGTCTAGGTTTTATATAATTTGATATCACCTTTTGAGTCATGTTTATGCAATAGACACTTTTACAGTTCTTGGACAATTCGACTAGTTCTCAGACACTATTTTAGCTCATTGATTTTAGCTCTTCTTTTATTATACTATATCATTTTCTAGAATAATTACTTTTCATGATTTTTGAAAATAATGAGAGATCCTTTTGATTCATATATTATAATTTTGGTAAATATACCACATAATAATAAAAAATTATAGGTCTCCTTTCCCTTTGAGATATTCTTAAAACTATCAATTATCATTATTTAACAAGTTCATCAATGATAATATTAATATTATGTAAGAGTTTATTAATATAATTTTGTTGTTCACCTTTATCAAATCATTTAGTATTTGAGGAATAATAATCTCTCGAATATAAAATGATAATGGAATATTAACCTCCATTTTCTTAATATCAATTTTATATTTTTGAGATTTTTCAATCCTATTAATTCGTTATCTTTTAAGAATCTTACATTATCATATTCAACTATTCTTGTACTATGATTAAAGAAATAAAATCTGTACCCTTTTTAATTTTTCTAAATAACCAATAAAATATCTAAAATAGTTCCTGAATCTAATTTATTTTTATGTGATTTGAATATCTTTATCTTTGTAAAATAATCCCAAATATGTAAATATATCAAATTAGGTTTCCTACCAATCTCTAAATAGTTAATGTAATTGACTTACTAGTAATCTATATACATAATCGTTTTTAGAATTTCTCTTTATATTGATTTAGTTATAGAAGAATAACTTATCAAGCTCACAAAGTAGTAGATTTTGTCTTTCAATAATCTTATTCTACTGTGGCACATCTAGTAAAACATATTAAACATAAATACCCGTTTTTCCATAACTTTAACAAAAGAACCAAAATTATGATCAGGTTCACCATAACTACAATAAAATTTATCACCCTTATCCCACAATTTTAACTTTTTTATCTAATTATTTCTCAACTTTATATATATATATATATATATATATATATATATATATATATATATATATATATATATAAAGGTATCAATAGAATGAGACTAGATAGTCACATCTCAACAAGTAATCTATAAAGGTGATAATATATCTCTTTTCACTAAAACAAAAATATGAATTGAACTATAGATGTAAGCATATATAATCTCAAAGAATTCATATGAAAGAATATCTTGTTATAATATTTAATTATGAGATTATTGTAAACTCAATATTCATATTAATTTTATATAGATTATTATACATAATTAAAAAGTTAACTTTTATTGAAACATAAATATACTAAGTTTATAACCACCAAAAGGGAAATAATATCCTGATAATTTTAGATAATGAACCCAATTTTCTAAAATTATAGAAACATTATATATTTTTTTAATATCTATCAAATGAGTAATCTCTATGCGTAAGTGATAAGTACCAATTAATAGTACTTTCACCTTTAGATGATTTTTTATAATAATAATGAATATTTCATTCTTTTTTGGTTTTCATAATAAATTAAATATATATTATTGGTAACATATGTTAAAGCGTTAGAATCAATCTAAGTATTGAAAAAAAATTCTGTAATATTTGATTTGAAATATACAAAGGTGCTTTTTTTTTTATAAACAAAACCTTATAGTTCTTCTTTACATAACCTTATTTACCATAAAGTAATACTTTACTATAAATTTTTTTTATGAGTTTATATAATATTTATAAACTTGGGTGATTCACTTTTCAATTTTCTTTTATTATTACTCACATCTTGAGTAGTATTCAAAATATTATGAGTCTTTCTTACTTTAATCTTAATTCTTTCTAAACACATATACTAGTCAGCTAATTTAATTTTCACCTATATATAATTTTATCATAGTGAATTTTAAATAAGCTAAACTAAGAAGAAATATAATTAAGAATAAGTTATATGAGAAAAAACTCGACTACATTTATGCTCATGGTTCTTGAGCTTATAGCTTTATCAATCATATTGAGGATTCTTGAATTTTTTATATACTGACATACTGAATTTCAATCAATATTTTCATTAATATGTCAGCCAATAACTTATTAGCAAATTTAAATTAATCTTTAAATATTCTAGCATGTTAGTTATATACCGTAATAAAGTCTAAATATTATTAATAATTATTATAAAATTAAGTCTTTTAAACATTTGTTGATCATGTATCTCAATTATTTATTCTATAGAACTTTTAGTAGTTAAATCTGTAATCCTTTCAATGATCAAAGTCTAATACACCCAATATAAATTGCATATGTTTAAGTCATTTATAATAATTTAATCTTAAATCCATAGGGATATTTATCAAAATATAATGAAGGAAGTACCATTATAATAATACAATATAATATTAATATTTAATATTTTAATAAATATTAAACTATTGATATCATCTCTATTTCTCATTTGGGTGAAATATTGATATATATATATAGTGTTCATATAAAAAATATTTATGGAGAACTGATACCATTCTCATATAATAGGGTTGCTACTTTTAGGTATACAACCCTAAATTGCAAGGATATCTAAAACAACATTATCCTATCGCATCATATAATTATTCGAAGTAGATTTTCCTTTAGAATTTCTAAATCTTTTAATTATGTATATCATTATGAATATTATTTTTCTTAATGTTATTTAGGATTAATTCCCTAATGTAATTTTATTAGTCTAGGCCATTTTAACAAATAAAGACTAATATAATAATATCATATGTAAGATTAATTTTCTAATATAAAATATTTATTATAATTTATATCCTATAAATCTATTATCTAGGTTATTTTTGTAGCTACCAGTTAGATAAAACTTAGGGATATGAGTTACGAATAATATTTATCAAATTTTTTCAATTTAATTTGTGTCAAAATTGTTCAATAATAATACAAATAATAATCATAAAAATTATCAAATGTTCATCCACATAAAGAAAAACTCATATGATAACTATAATAATGATGAAACATAAATCATGCCTTTATATAAAAAATAAATATTATTTCATAATTTCAAACATATGCATGTAAATAATCAAATAAATATCTAAGAATAATAATTAAATTTTTATTTATCACATATAAAATTTTATCAATATGTCATATGAGAAAACTATAAAAAAATCATAATTTTTATTTTTTTTTAAATTTTACATGTAACCCTTATACTGATCAACCCTATTTAATTAGGTAGACCCAGTTATCCAAATTGGGCTCATAGATTTGAGCCAATCATTCATCTAAGTAGGCCTATTAAGATTAAAGTTGATTAAAATTTGACTATTTCTTGAATTCGATCAAATTTAAATCTAATCAAGCAATCTAAATATAATCATAATTAAGTCTAATCAAAAGTACTTCATTATAATAAATCAAATTAATCAATTTTATAATTGAGAACATAATTTAGAAAATTTTAATTTCTAAAGGGTAAAAGTATAATTTTACTTAGAATATATAATAAAAATGTTTAACTAAAGGGCATAAATGAAAGATAAAATTTAAGGACATAGACTAGAATTCTTTCATTTCCAAAGGGTAAAAATATCCTTTAAAAAGCCCTAATTTATAGATTTTTTATAAAAGGAACACTATATTCTTGTTGCTTTTGAAAGGACTCGAAATCACTAATTCAAGTCTAAAACTATCAATCAAGTGTTGCAGGATTAGCAACAGAAGATATAGAAGAATTCAAGTTGACATCGACAACAGATAGATTTTATTTGATAAGCAACATCGTAATGCTGGCGAGATAACAAGCAACTTCGAAAGGGACAAAGAACTACTAACCAAGCAACTCCAATAAAGGAAGAAACAATAAAACCTGTAAAGGAACCAACTAAGATATTAGGCATCAAATGAATTGCTACAACCGATAGGTTGGCAAGATAAGGTTGCGATTGAGTAAAGAAAAAGTAATTAGAGAAGAAGTTAAGTCAGCAACAATCGATTCAAAGAGTTCGGGTGCTAAGCAAGAAAGATTACTATTTGACTTTGCCTAAGAAACAAGTCCTATTTCCACTAGCTGATTCTTATGATCCTGTTCCTAATCCTTATACTGATCCTTTCGGAACTCTATTTGAAGTCAATGATGGAATATAAAGTGAAACTAATTTTTTATATAAACAAATACTAGCAGGTCATAACACGTAGCGAAATTAAATGGAATCACAATCAAATAGAACACCAAGATATATGTCGTAAACTCCTCCAATGTGAAGAGTAAAAATCACGGGGCAAACTAGAGTTAATCACTATAATAATAATGAATATACAAATCTCAATCTCTTGCCCAAAACCCTAGTAACAATCACAAGAGAATAACTAGGATACAAGGATCACGTCACTGTGCACAATATCTAAATTCTCCCCAATTAATCACAACAAGAATCTACTATAGATTTAATCTAACTTGAGATGAGAACATTGCCTAGATGATTGTGAACAGCCTCTCTACGTTGTCCTTGTTTTCTTCCATTTCTTTCTCTTATTTTTTTACTTTTTTCTCCTCCATTTTGCTGTTGTAAAAAACTACCTCGTTGCTACCTTTTTCTATCTCCTTATGTAGCCACCCACTGATATGAATGAGCAAGTTGATCATAATTCTGCCCAAGTCCCTTTAACTATTCGTGGAGGACCAATAATAAGAGCTAAAGCTAAAATGATGAAAGAAACCTTAACTTGTTTATTGGAAGATATTTGGAAGGAGCAAGCTAGTCAAAACTTGATCAAGGTTCTATGGATACAAGAAGAGCCTAAAATAGTCAACCTGATTCAAATAAGTCTAACATTGAGAGAAGGATAAATTTTTAGCCTCTTTTGAAGAATAAAGGTCATTCAGTCATATTAGACCATATTAAGAATTATGGGCTTATTCATGAATAATCATTCAAATCAATTCAAGGTAGATTCATGAGTAATCTGCATTCATGCATTAGGAATATGAATATCATTTAATGTATTTAATGGAATCATTCCCTTTGTACTTGGCCTTCGTACTATATAAACAAGGCTGATTCCCTTTGTAAGATAGAGAATTCAAAAGCGTATTCAAACTTCAACACCAGTGAGTGTTTTGTTTTTAAGTTCTTGCATGAACTTTGGAACTTATCAAGCTTTTCTGCTTGTGGCGTTCAAAACTAAAAAATCTTTATTTTTTTTCTTTCAACTTATCAAGCTTCTTAGTTTGTGGCATTTTAAGGGAATCAAAGTGTTGTTCTAATTACTTCATCAAATTCTTATTGATAAAATGATTAGAATAGTTTCCTGAACTTCAATCTTGAACGATCCGTCTTGTTTCAATTCGTTGGAGGGGTTTAATTTGCATTCCATATGTATCATAGCTCTTTAGCTATCGGGGTGTATGGTTGCTAAGTTGAAGATTTCCATCATTTGGTATCAGAGCTCGGCTCAAGTTTGAGGTTTGCTTATCCATTTATTTGCTATATTTTAGATTTCCCTTTTCTCCTCCTCCTCTTCTTCTTCTTCTTCTTCTTTTTGCACAATATCTATAATTGTTGCTCTTTCTTCATCTTTATTGTTGTGCTTCTTGTGCTATTACTATTCTTCTTTGTAATTTCACACTTTATAGTATATATATATATATATATATATATATATATATATATATATATATATATATATATATATATATATATATATATATATATATATATATATATATATAAAAGATAAAAAAGTCAAAAAAAAGAGAGAAAATCAAAGGTAAAAAAAGGATAAAAAAAGTCAAAAAAAAGAAGGAACGAAAATCAAAGGTAAAAAAAAAGTAAAAAAAAAAGATCATAATTGAAAAAAAATAATTTTGGATTCAGGGAATTGTTGCAAAATTTTATCATTGTTCATTTCAATTCTTGTTTCAGTTTCTTCATTACACACACCG
Source organism: Musa balbisiana (assembly GCA_004837865.1). Classification (NCBI taxonomy): domain Eukaryota; kingdom Viridiplantae; phylum Streptophyta; class Magnoliopsida; order Zingiberales; family Musaceae; genus Musa; species Musa balbisiana. The sequence goes on along the minus strand of CM017193.1, from coordinate 27,950,132 downwards.
TTAAATTGGCCGACCCTTTTGTTTGCTTTTAAACCATCTCAATTTCACTATTTTTGAATTGCCATAATCTAATTTGTTTGTTTAGATACCTTAGTTAATTTAAGAACTCAAATAACAAAACAAGAGAGGTAAAAGGCAAGAGTGGTGAGATCAATATCGAGAAAAGCTAAAAATTGTGTGAGAAACGTGTGGAGTGACTTAAATCTAGAATAAAACACGTGAGGGAGTGTTGGTAAGGTTATTCTAACTTTGTTTTTCAGGTTGTATACATGTCTAAAGATAAAGAAGCAAGTTCTTCATCAAATGATCTTGTAGTTCAAGCAGTACAGCAACAATTTGAACGTATGTTCAAATTGATAGGAGATGTAAGAGATCACCTAGAAAGGCATGATGATGCAATTAATAGATTGCAAGGTGAATCACGGCGTGGGAGACAACCAACCTTTATCCATGATGAATATGATGGTGGCGATGATGTGGATGATGACCAAGTTACTCTAATTAGTCAAGATGTTAATCCTAGGAGACAAACTAGGAGGGGACGTTTTGATGGTGTGGACAGAAATATAGGCAGCATCAAAATGAAAATTCCTTCTTTTCAAGGGAAGAATAATCCATATGCTTATTTGGAGTGGGAACGAAAAGTGGAAATGATCTTTGAATGTCACAACTACTCCGAAGAGAAAAAGGTAAAATTAGCTGCTGTTGAATTTTTTGATTATGCTATTGTTTGGTGGGATCAATTGTGTAAAGACAGGTGTAGAAATGGTGAAAGGCCCGTGGAGACTTGGTTGGAGATGAAACAAATCATGAGGAGGAGATTTGTCCCTAGCTATTACTATAGGGATTTGCATCAACGGTTGCAAACCTTGACACAAGGTTCCATGAGTGTTGATGAGTATCACAAGGAGATGGAGATAGTCATGATAAGGGCTAACGTGGAGGAAGACCGTGAGGCCATTATGGCTTGATTCTTGAGTGGATTAAATAAGAACATTGCTGATCTTGTAGAGTTGCAACATTATGTGGAGATTGAGGACATGGTGAATGTGGCCATGAAGATTGAGAGGCAACTCAAAAGAAAAAGCACAAGGTATGATTCAAAACCTTATTTGGGTTCTTCTTCTTCTTGGAAACCGAATTTGAGTAAAAAGGATGATAAATCCATTGTCAAGCCTAAAATTGATGAAACTAAAGGCAGAAATGAATTAGGCAGCAAAGGTAAAGGTGAGAATCTACCTAATCAAACTAGAGGTATTAAGTGTTTTAAGTGCCTTGGGCATGGACATATGGCACGTGAATGTCCTAATAAGAGAGTTATGATCATGAGAGATGGAATTGTGGAATCTGAAAGTGAGAAAGAGGATGATGGTGACATTCCAGAGGATGCTAGTGATATAGAGTATGCTAAAGGTAAAAATCTAGTTGTTCAACGCACACTTAGTGTGCAAAATAAAAACGATGAACATGGTGAACGTGAAAATCTGTTTCATACTCATTGTTTGATTGCTAACAAGTTGTGTAACGTGATTGTTGATAGTGGAAGTTGCACAAATGTGGCAAGCACCTTGCTTGTGGAGAAACTGAAATTACCTACTATCAAGCATCCAAAACCTTACAAGTTACAATGGTTGAATGATAGTGGTGTAGTAAAGGCAAATCGGCAAGTGTTAGTTTCTTTTTCAATTGGTAGATATAAGGATGAAGTTTGGTGTGATGTGGTACCTATGTATGCTGGTTATATATTATTGGGGAGACCTTGGCAATATGATCGAAGGGTAACACATGATGGGTTCAAGAACCATTATACTTTGATCATTGATGGACACAAATATCAGCTTGGACCTTTGCCTCCAAAGATAATTTTTGAAGACCAAATGCGCATAAAACTACAATATAAGGAGCTCGAGTCTTCATTAACCAAAACTTTGGGAAGGGAAAAAGAAAGAGGGAAAAAAGAAAATGGTGAGTTGAGCGGTAAAAATGAGAGTATTGGGAAACACAAGGGGAGAGAAAACAAGGAAAGCTTGAGTGAAAGAAAAATGAGTGTTTATGCCAAAATGAGTGATGTGAAGAAAGCCTTAACCATGAGGCAGCCCTTACTTGTACTTATATACAAGGATGTTTTAATTGCTTCTAACCAAATTGACAAGAGTTTGCCTAGTGCTATTGTTAATCTTTTGCAGGAAAACGAAGATCTCTTTCCCGAAGAAGTTCCTAATGGTTTGCCACCAATTAGAGGAATTGAGCATCAAATTGATTTCATTCCAAGTGCAAGCATACCAAATAAACCAGCATATAGATGCAACCCTGAAGAGACTAAGGAAATCCAAAAGCAAGTTAGTGAGCTTATGAAAAGGGGGTATGTGCGAGAAAACATGAGTCCATGTGCAGTTCCTATTCTTTTGGTGCCTAAGAAGGATGGATCTTGGAGAATGTGTATTGATTGTCGAGCCATCAACAAAATCACGGTAAAGTATAGACATCATATTCCTAGGTTAGATGATATTTTGGATGAATTGCATGGTTCTTATGTGTTTTCAAAAATTGATTTAAAATCTGGATATCATCAAATAAGAATGTATGAGGGAGATGAATGGAAAACCACTGCCTTTTGGCCTAACTAACGCACCTAATATTTTTATGAGATTGATGAATCATATTTTACGTGCTTACATTGGAAAGTTTGTAATGGTTTATTTTGATGATATACTTGTGTACAGTAAAAGTTTAGATGAGCATGTAACACATTTAAAAGCTGTGTTTTTGATGTGCTTAGAAAAGAAAAGTTATGCTAATATAAAGAAATACACTTTTTGCACTAATGAAATTACTTTTCTTGGATATGTTGTTAATGATAAAGGAATACATGTTGATCAAGAAAAAGTGAATGTAATTAAAGAGTGGCCAAAACCTACTAGTGTCAGTGATGTTAGAAGTTTTCATGGTCTTGCTAGCTTTTATAGAAGATTTATTAAGGATTTTTCTACAATTGCTGCACCATTAACTGAATGCATAAAAAAGAATGTGGGATTTAGATGGGGTAAAAAATAAGATGATTCTTTTAACTTACTTAAAGACAAACTCAGTTCAGCACCTTTGCTTGTCTTACCGAACTTTGCTAAAACTTTTGAGATTGAGTGTGATGCAAATGGAATAGGAATTGGAGGAGTCTTAATGCAAGAAGGAAGTCCCATTGCGTTCTTTAGTGAGAAGCTAAGTGGAGCAAGTCTTAACTACCCGACATATGATAAGGAGTTTTACGCATTGGTAAGAGTGTTAGAGACATGGCAGCACTATCTTTGGTACAAGGAATTCATTATACACACCGATCATGAGTCCTTAAAATATCTCAAAGGACAAGGAAAGCTAAACCGTAGGCATGCAAAATGGGTGGAGTTTATTGAATCCTTTCCATACATCATCAAGTATAAACAAGGTAAGGAAAATGTGGTTGCCGATGCTCTTTCTAGAAGGTATACTCTAATTTCTCAACTTGATGCAAAATTATTAGGTTTTGAGTACATTAAAAATTTATACAATTCTGATCATGATTTTGCTAATGTTTATGGGGTATGTGAGAAACGGGGTTTTGACAAATTCTTCAAGCATGATGGTTTCCTTTTCAAAGAAAATAAGTTGTGTGTTCCTCAATGTTCAATGAGAGAACTACTTGTGAGAGAAGCACATAGTAGAGGTTTAATTGGGCATTTTGGGGTTAGAAAAACTTTAGATGTGTTAAGTGATCATTTCTTTTAGCTGCACATGAAAAGAGATGTTGAGAGATTGTGTGAGAAATGCATTACTTGTAAACAAGCTAAATCTAAAGTAATGCCTCATGGATTATATACTCCTCTTCCTATAACTAGTGAGCCTTGGGTTGATATATCCATGGACTTTGTCTTGGGTTTACCTAGGTCAAAATGAGGGAGAGATTCTATTTTTGTTGTTGTTGACAGGTTTAGCAAGATGGCACATTTCATTCCTTGCCACAAAACAGATGATGCAACACATGTTGCGGGGTTGTTCTTCAAAGAAATTGTAAGATTACATGGCATTCCAAAGACAATTATCAGTGATAGAGATGTGAAATTCCTTAGCCACTTTTGGAAAACACTTTGGAGTAAGTTGGGTACAAGACTGTTGTATTCAACCACTTATCATCCCCAAACAGATGGACAAACGGAGGTGGTAAATCGAACTTTATCAACACTTTTGAGGGCCATAATTTAAAAGAATTTGAAAATTTGGGAGGAATGTTTGCCACTTGTGGAGTTTGCTTACAACAGAAGTGTGCATTCTACAACAAACCATTTCCCATTTGAAGTTGTGTACGGGTTCAATCCATTAACTCCTATGGATTTGCTACCTCTACCTTTGGAAAAGGCCAATTTGGATGATAAGCAAAAAGCTGATTTTGTCAAAGCATTGCATGAAAGAGTCCAGACACAAATTGAAAAGAAAACTCTCCAATATGAGAAACAACACAACAAAGGCCGAAAGAAAGTTGTATTTGAACCTGGTGATTGGGTTTGGGTACACTTGAGGAAGGAAAGATTTCCTAACCAAAGGAAGTATAAATTAATGCCAAGAGGAGATGGTCCCTTTCGAGTCTTTCAAAAAATCAATGACAATGCATACAAGCTGGAACTACCATGTGAGTATGGCAATATTAGTGCAACCTTCAATGTTTCTGATTTATCTTTGTTTGATGCAGGTGATGAAGGCGTTGATTCGAGGAAGAATCCTTTCGAGGAAGGCGGGAATGATATGAATGAGCAAGTTGATCATAATTCTACCGAAGACCCTTTAACTATTTGTGGAGGACCAATAACAAGAGCTAAAGCTAAAATGATGAAAGAAATCTTAACTTGTTTATTGGTAGATATTTGGAAGGAGCAAGCTGGTCAAAACTTGGTCAAGGTTCTATGGATACAAGAAGAGCCTAAAATAGTCAACCTGATTCAAATAAGTCTAACCTTGAGAGAAGAATAAATTTTTAGCCTATTTTGAAGAATAAGCCATATTAGACCATATTAAGAATTATGGGCTTATTCATGAATAATCATTCAAATCAATTCAAGGCAGATTCATGAGTAATCTGTATTCATGCATTAGGAATATGAATGTCATTTAATGTATTTAATAGATTCATTCCCTTTGTACTTGGCCTTCGTACTATATAAACAAGGCCGATTCCCTTTGTAAGACAGAGAATTCAGAAGTGTATTCAAACTTTAACACCGGTGAGTGTTTTGTTTTTAAGTTCTTGCATGAACTTTGGAACTTATCAAGCTTTTCTGCTTGTGGCGTTCAAAACCCAAAAATCTTTGTTTTTTCCTTTCAACTTATCAAGCTTCTTAGTTTGTGGCGTTTTAAGGGAATCAAAGTGTTGTTCTAATTACTTCATCAAATTCTCATTGATAAAGTGATTAGAATAGTTTCCTGAACTTCAATCTTGAACGATCCATCTTGTTTCAATTCGTTAGAGGGGTTCAATTTGCATTCCATATATATCATAGCTCTTTAGCTATCGGGGTGTATGATTGCTAAGTTGAAGATTTCTATCACCCACACTCCCCTAACTTTAATCTAGGGTTAGGTCAAAGGGGTATGGGCTGTGAGCTGATAAAGGCCACCATGAGCTGAATCTAGTGGGCTGTCATCCCAATAACCTCCTCCTTCAGCTCATAAGGGAGGTTGTCTCATAACTCCTCAATGTGAAGCCATGTCGACCAGTTGTCGGCATATCTTTTGTTTTTCTTTTGGTAAGGTCTTTATCAACATGTCTGCTCCATTATCATCTGTATGAATTTTCTAAAGCTGCAATTGCTTCTCTTCAAATACATTTCGAATCCAGTGGTATCTGGCATCTATATACTTTGACTTAGAATGAAATATTGGGATCTTACACAAATGGATGACACTCTGGCTGTCACAATGCACCACATAATTTTTCTGTTTCAGCCCCAATTCTTGTAAGAATTCTTTCATCCATAACATTTCTTTGCATACCTCTATAGCAACGATATATTCTACCTCTATGGTGGAGAGAGTAATACACCTTTGTAATCTGGATTGCCATGACACAACTCCCCCTGTAAAAATAAGTACATAACCTGATGTGGACTTCCTCGTATCTATATCTCTTGCCATATATGCATTTGTGTAACCTGTCAACATAGGTTGTCCACCTTCAAAGCTTAAACAAACCTTAGAGCTCCCTCTGAGATATCTAAAGATCCACTTCACTATTGCCTAATGCTCTTTGTTTGGATTTACAAGAAATCTACTAGTAACACCCATTGCATATGTGATATCTGGCCTCATAAATACCATCACATACATTAAACTTTCAACTACTGAAGCATAAGGAAAATACCATCGCGTATATTAAACTTCCAACTACTAAAGCATAAGGAACCTTTTGCATCTTCTCCTTCTCCTCATCACTTGATGGACTCTATTCTAAGCACAACTTGAAGTGACCTACAAAAGGAGAACCAACTAGCTTTGCATTGCTCACACTAAACCTTTCTAATACTTTCTCAATGTATTTCTCCTGTGACAACCAAATCTTCTTGGTTTTTCTGTCACGAGAAATCTACATGCCTAGTATTTACAAAGACTAACTAAGTTCCTTCTTCAACCTGTTAATTATAGATATATCTTTCCTAAGAATAAGCATATCATCAACATAAAGTAAGAGAATAATAAAATTCTTACCAAACCATTTGATATACATACAATGATCTGAAGTCGTTCTTTTGTATTCATTTTCTGTTATAAATGAATCAAACTTTATGTACTATTGTCTTGGAGCTTGCTTTAGCCTATACAAGCTTTTCTTCAACTTACAAACAAAGTTCTCTTTACCTTTGACTTTGAAGCCTTCTGGTTGCTCCATATAAATTTCCTCCTCCAAGTCACCATGAAGGAAAGCTATCTTCACATCTAACTGCTCAATCTCCAAGTCCTGACTAGTAGCAATACCAAAAGCAACACGAATAGAGGATATTTTAATAACAAGAGAAAATATCTTTTCAAAATCAATATCTTTCTTTTGACCAAAGTCTTTCACAACCAATCTAGCTTTGTACTTTGGTTGGGAACAATATTTTTGAGTCTTCAACCTCAAACCCACTTGTTCTTCGAGGTATTCATTTCATTTGGTAGTAGCACCAAATCATAAGTGTGGTTCTTCTGAAGAGCATCCATCTCTTCCTGCATAGCAACTGAACAATTTTTTTTGCTCACTTTCAACTACTTCTTGGTAACTCTCTGGTTCACCTGCATCAGTAAGCATTACATACTCATTTGTAGAGTATCTTCTAGAAGATTGACGTTGTCTAGAAGATCTTCTCACTGAGGTTCTACAAGAACTTGCTCTCCAACTTCTTCTTGCTCAACATGTCCTGTAGATAGATCAACATCAAGCTCCACACTATCTTCCTGCACATCTCCCCTATCACCCTGATATACTAGAGGAGTCACTAGGTCACACTGAACAATTTTTTTTTTTTTTTTTTTTTTTTTTTTTTTTTTTTTTTTTTTTTTTTTTTTTTTTTTTTTTTTTTTTTTTTTTTTTTTTTTTTTTTTTTTTTTTTTTTTTTTTTTTTTTTTTTTTTTTTTTTTTTTTTTTTTTTTTTTTTTTTTTTTTTTTTTTTTTTTTTTTTTTTTTTTTTTTTTTTTTTTTTTTTTTTTTTTTTTTTTTTTTTTTTTTTTTTTTTTTTTTTTTTTTTTTTTTTTTGCTCACTTTCAACTACTGAAGCATAAGGAAAATACCATCGCGTATATTAACTTCCAACTACTAAAGCATAAGGAAAATACCATCGCGTATATTAACTTCCAACTACTAAAGCATAAGGAAAATACCATCGCGTATATTAACTTCCAACTACTAAAGCATAAGGAAAATACCATCGCGTATATTAACTTCCAACTACTAAAGCATAAGGAAAATACCATCGCGTATATTAACTTCCAACTACTAAAGCATAAGGAAAATACCATCGCGTATATTAAACTTCCAACTACTAAAGCATAAGGAAAATACCATCGCGTATATTAACTTCCAACTACTAAAGCATAAGGAAAATACCATCGCGTATATTAACTTCCAACTACTAAAGCATAAGGAAAATACCATCGCGTATATTAACTTCCAACTACTAAAGCATAAGGAACCTTTTGCATCTTCTCCTTCTCCTCATCACTTGATGGACTCTATTCTAAGCACAACTTGAAGTGACCTACAAAAGGAGAACCAACTAGCTTTGCATTGCTCACACTAAACCTTTCTAATACTTTCTCAATGTATTTCTCCTGTGACAACCAAATCTTCTTGGTTTTTCTGTCACGAGAAATCTACATGCCTAGTATTTACAAAGACTAACTAAGTTCCTTCTTCAACCTGTTAATTATAGATATATCTTTCCTAAGAATAAGCATATCATCAACATAAAGTAAGAGAATAATAAAATTCTTACCAAACCATTTGATATACATACAATGATCTGAAGTCGTTCTTTTGTATTCATTTTCTGTTATAAATGAATCAAACTTTATGTACTATTGTCTTGGAGCTTGCTTTAGCCTATACAAGCTTTTCTTCAACTTACAAACAAAGTTCTCTTTACCTTTGACTTTGAAGCCTTCTGGTTGCTCCATATAAATTTCCTCCTCCAAGTCACCATGAAGGAAAGCTATCTTCACATCTAACTGCTCAATCTCCAAGTCCTGACTAGTAGCAATACCAAAAGCAACACGAATAGAGGATATTTTAATAACAAGAGAAAATATCTTTTCAAAATCAATATCTTTCTTTTGACCAAAGTCTTTCACAACCAATCTAGCTTTGTACTTTGGTTGGGAACAATATTTTTGAGTCTTCAACCTCAAACCCACTTGTTCTTCGAGGTATTCATTTCATTTGGTAGTAGCACCAAATCATAAGTGTGGTTCTTCTGAAGAGCATCCATCTCTTCCTGCATAGCAACTGAACAATTTTTTTTTGCTCACTTTCAACTACTTCTTGGTAACTCTCTGGTTCACCTGCATCAGTAAGCATTACATACTCATTTGTAGAGTATCTTCTAGAAGATTGACGTTGTCTAGAAGATCTTCTCAACTGAGGTTCTACAAGAACTTGCTCTCCAACTTCTTCTTGCTCAACATGTCCTGTAGATAGATCAACATCAAGCTCCACACTATCTTCCTGCACATCTCCCCTATCACCCTGATATACTAGAGGAGTCACTAGGTCACACTTTGCTAATCCTTCTACAGAAGTCTTGGCTGGTACCTTCTTCTTCAAATCCTCAAAAGTTTGATCATAAAAAAAGGCCACATCTCTGCTTCTAAACACCTTCTACTTTTCTGGATCCCAAAGCCTGTAACCAAACTGATCATGTGAGTAACCAAGAAAAATATATTTTTTAGTCTTACCATCCAGCTTGGGCCTCTCATTATCTGGAACATGTGTAAATACACGACAACCAAATACTCTCAAATGCTTATAGGAAACATCTATCCCTGACCATACATGCTCTACAATATCACAATTTAGGGCTATACATGGTGACAAGTTGATCATATCAACTGTAGTCCTCAAAGCCTCATCCCAAAACCTTTTGGGTAGTTTCGCTTGTGAAAGCATACATTTGATCTTTTCCATGATGGTACGGTTCATCCTCCTTGTAATAGCATTATGTTGAAGTGTATTAGGAATTGTCATCTTATGTTGGATGCCATGTGACCTGTAATAATCATTAAATAATCCTATGTCCTCACTACCATTATCTAATCTTATGTATTTCAATTGTCTTTCTGTCTCCCTTTCAACCATGGCATGAAACTCTTTGAAGACATTAATAATCCGATCTTTGGTTTTCAAAGCATAGGCCCAAACTTTCCTAGAAAAAATCATCTATAAAAGTAACAAAATAAAGTGCACCACTTATGCTAGGAATATTAATAGATCCATAAAAAGTTTTTGTCCTCAAAGGACCACATACATATGTATAAACAAGGTCTAAGGCATGTATTTTTCTAGACATAGTAGGACTAGCAAATGAAACTTTGTGTTGTTTATCAGCTAAACAATCAATACAAGGGTTCAAATATGTACCTCTAAGGTCTAGCAATACCTCTCTCTTGGAAAGAACTTACAGCCCTTTCTCGCTGATGTGTCTCAGTTGCCTATGCCACAACTCCATGCTAAAGTCTTTCTCTATAGCATTTAACTACTCACCATAAGCTTTAGCCTGCAATCTATACAAAGTATGATATTTCTTTCCACTAGCCACAATAAGAGAACCCTTACTGAGCTTCCATTACCCTCTGTGAAATCTGCTATCATAGTCTTCATCATCTAGTCTTCCAACTGAAATTAAATTCAGTCTCAAATCAACCACATGCCTCACATCCTTAAGCACCAACTTGCAACCAAGGTTGGTCTTTAAATAGATATCACTCATGCTAATGATGTCTATCGTACCATAGTTGCCCATCTTGACAACACCAAAATTTCTAGACCTATAGGCAGCAAAAAACTCTTCCCGTGGTGTAGCATGATAAGAAGTACTCGTGTCAATCACCTACTTAAGATCCTGACACACACAAGAAAAAAATATCATCAGAATGAGACAAAATCAAATAATCATCACCCTGCACTATAGCTGTAGTATTATCTTTTGACTCTGTAGACTCCACTTCTTTTCTCTTTTTCTTACTCAGGTTGCTTACATTGATTCTTGTAATGTCCTTTCTCACCATAGTTATATCAAACAATATCTTTTCTTAATTTTGACTTGCTTCTACTCATACGTGAACTGCTTCTAGACTTTGATCTTCATCCATTCTCTAAGATAAGTGCATTTGAATCATTCTGAGATGTTGCTGAATTCTTTCTTCTCAACTCTTCATTCAACAAACTACTTGTTATATGACTCATGGTGACAACATCAACTAGTGCAGAATTACTTAGGGAAACCACCAGTGTCTCCCAACTTTATGGTAATGAACTGAGAAGTAACAATACATGTAACTTATCATCAAGAAACATTTTCATAGAGGATAACTGGTTAGTGATACTCTGTATTTCATTCAAATACTCAAGAATATAAGCACCCTCTCTATATTTTAGGTTCACAAGTTTTCTAATCAAAAAAGCTTTGTTGCTAGTTGTTTTTCTTTCATAGAGACTTTCCATTTTTTTCAAAGAGAAAATACAAAACTTTCAGTAGAAACATGGTGAAAGACACTATCATCAAGCCACTGTCGAATAAACCCAACTGTTTTTCGATCTAACTTCTTCCACTCATCATCTATCATAGTTGTGGGTTTTGCACTATCCTCCTATAAAGGTTCATACAAATCTTTGCAATACAAGAGATCTTTCATTCTTGGTTTCCATATTATCCAATTGTTTCCATTTAAACTATTCATGCGAGAAACATTATTAGCCTCCATGTTCAAATACAAAATTAAATCACCATAACCTTACTCTGATACCAGTTGATGGGATATAAAGTGAAACTAACTTTTGTATATGAACAAATACTAGCAGGCCATAACATGTAGTAGAATTAAATAGAATCACAATCAAATAGAACACCAAGATATACGTGGTAAACCTCTCCAATGTGAAAGGTAAAAACCATGGGGTAAACTAGAGATAATCCACGATAATAATAACGAATATTCAAATATCAATCTCTTTCCCATAACCCTAACCAACAATCACAAAAGAATAACTAGGATACAAGGATCACGTCTCTGTGCACAATATCTAAATTCTTCCCAAGTAATCATAACAAGAATCTACTTTTAGATTTGATCTAACCTGAGATGAGAGCAATGCCTAGATGATTGTGAACAATCTCTCTACGTTGTCCTTATTTTCTTCCCTTTCTTTTTCTTGTTTTTCTACCTTTTTCTCCTCCTTTTTGCTGCTGTAAAAAACTGCCTCGTTGCTGTCTTTTTCTGCCTCCTTTTACCTCAAAAACATAGCCACCCACACCCCCCTAACTTTAATCTAGGGTTAGGTTAAAGGGGTGTGGGCTGTGAACTGATAAAGCCCACCATGGGCTGAATCTGGTGGGTTGTCATCCCAATAGTTAGAACTGCTAACGCTTCAATACCAAGCCTATTCTCTGCTCCAGACTCTAAACTTCAATCTACGATGATTGCGATGGTTGCATAGTGCCACTACTTGTGGCAATTGCGATCGCAATGTGCGGTGGCTATAATAGCACCACCATTGCTTATAGTGGCTATAGTAATTACAGCAATGTTGGTGCAATGGCATTTGTTGGTCGTAGCTAGTGTCACTAGACGCTGAAAGCCAACGGGGTCATTGGGTGATATGTGTGCATAATTGAGCATAAAAATTATCTTTATATTATTATTATAAAAAAAATTTAATATTAAATTCTAAAATCAAATAATAATATATCTAAATTTATGATGTGTACCTTTCGATGTATTCAGAAAGCTTTTATTTGATTTACGGGTGGTGTATTGTTATTGGATCCGAAAGCTATAGCGATGTCAATCTGTAAGAAAAATTAGATTTGTATTCTTCTCTTTTTCTATCATTCATAAAATCATTATGAGTAATGGATTAGAGATAAAGGGGACATAAGAGAAAATTTATAATCTCTTGTTGACTAGAAAATGAGAAAAAATATATAATCTATCAATAATGTTACGTATCGACTTGTATCTACTTATCTACATATACTCCCTCCCTATTAATCTCTAGGAGGTCATATCATTTTATAAACGAGAGCAGAAGATCTAAGATAAATAATTATGAGAATTCCTCATTATCACCTAAGGAATCATATCATAATTAATTTTTTTTATTAATCGATAATCATTAATTCAATTATATCTATAATATATATTAAATAGATCATATAATATAACAGAGTTAGAGACGATAAAGCACAGAAGGCGAACGGTAATCGCACACGGGGCTGCAGACCATGTAGATTCTGGTCATCGAGAATAAGACACTAAATTTTGAACGATTTTGGGTCCTTTTTCAATTTTTGGGGCTTGTTTAACACCGGTTTGGCATGCGGTTATCTCAGAGGAGGTCCTTTAACATTAAACAAAGTAACTGCATCCTTGGAGGGTAATCTCACCGCTATGCACGTGCCACATATGCTTGGGCCGTTCGAAGAAGGAACCGTCTACGATCTGCTATAGAAAGTAGAATTTGGACGGTTTGGTACCATTTTTTCTTTTTTTATTTTTGGCTCCTTATCTGCAGAATGTTGGGCGGGAAGCGCATACGAAAGTCCTTTGGCTCTCTCGTGCTGCTACTGAGGCAGGTCTGTCTCTCCTCGATTTGTTCATCTCCTGGATCTCGCCTTCTCTCTCGTCTTCAGTCCCATTGCGTGGTCTCTTACATTCGGTGGAAGGTCTTGGACATGTCTATGTATTCATCGGCTTCGTTTCAACGTACCATCAAACAACCGGTGGGCGACACTGAAACCAACGGGACCGTCAGGCACAAAAGATGAGGAGGTCGTCGGCGTCGCCCTCCCAGGGAAGGTCGTCGAAGAGGGAGATGGCAGCGCCCAGACCCGAAAGAGGACTGGGTTGATACCGGCGCGGTGCAGGTAACAGGGGGCCCGAGAGGCTAGTTGGTGGAACCACGGAGTGCGGCGAAGGGCCAAATGAGAGGTGGCCACGGACGAGGTCGGCAAGGTGACAGAGGGGGGAACGAGGGTTGAATTTGTGGAGAAGAGATCGCCGACGAACTGGCTGTCTGCGCCTCTGTTATGTAACTCCATTAATTAGCAAACTCTCCCTTGCACAGCAGACGCGGTGTCGGAGTCGCACTGGAGCTTATAAAGATTAAATTCATTGGAATTAGCTTTGCCAAAATTTACATTATAGAACGGCCGTATTATCTTCGATTTCATGGCCAGTGAATGGTAGCTTCATCTTAATTCAGTGAAGCCACCAGATGATTGGTTCCTTTGCAACATTAAACATCTTTCAGTAAAAAATTTGCCCCCTATACCCGTCTAACATGCAATCCATATTTAAAAGAGAAGTGCAGAAACAACAAAACAACGATGGAAACAAGGATTAGAGCGCTATGATTTTCACATAGAACACTTGAATGTCCAAAGAACTCCTACGCAGCAGCAATCGGAGGTGTAGTCAGTTCATCAAATTGAGGCTTTGGCTCCAAGTCAATAAACTGGTTGGATTGACTAGCTAGATGCGAGATGCTAACTCTTCCTTGCCGTTTGATGTAGTCAGCGACTGCTCTCATTTCCTCAGGTGAAATGTATATGTACTTCCCACGGTCATCCATGACACCGGATAATCTCCCTGGACATTCAATACAAGTGTTCATGTAAGTCGACTACTGAAAACTGTATGCTTGCAATGAATTTGCTCCCTGAACCATAGCGGAAAATAAGATGAGTTGCAACTCGAAGTGATCGGAGTCATCTGAAGTAAACCCATCATGTGTTAAGTAGAAATGACTGTTCTCGTTGCTCGTGCACAGTTAACGAGCCATGTATAATCAGGCATGCAGAGACCAAAACGATCCCAATAGAAGAATGACATAGCAACTGAAAATGCATGTGTGCAACACATACCCATGCTCTCCAATGTCATTATCCGATTGATGCAGTCCTGCAAAAATTCCATACAATTTCAATAAGCAGAAAAGGCGCGCAAGCAAGCATTAAAAAAGACTACAACATGACCTACAGAAAAGTATTTTTCATATAGACAACTCATCGACGAACTGTCAACATGTCAAGTCCACAACCTAGCACAGGAAGTTCCATGACCAAGTAGTTTTTGGCCGTACCTGCGTTCGTAATTTGAATTCTGCTGCAAGGTCCTCCAGAGGAACACATTTCTGTTTCTGAAACAGTTCAAATATATAATATATATTAACTAAAAATGTGAAGACTTTAGAATTATATCAGTTGACTTGAAACATGCTTCAATGTTCTAATGAAATCCAAGCAATTAAAAGTAAATAAATAAACATATAAATGAGTAAACAAACAAAATATGACGTGCATACCCATGCATCAAGATCAACATAAATTCAATGGATTAACTTTCCACCATCCTTGCCGAAGGTGTATGTCAGCCTAAAGCTCCACACATGTTTTTCCATGTGGGTGTGGTGATGGGCATTGTCACAGGTTAAAGAACTGATTGAAGAGTAGTATTGACAAGCAATACTACTTTGACATAAACTGTAATCAAAGAAACTGCAGCCAGAGTTAAGCTTGTCCAATGTATATCTACACGGGGTTAGAAGAAGTCCAGACCACTTTGTCCTTGCTTCAGAGTCATTACTAGTTTGGTAATTAGAATATAGTTTGTACACCAGCCCTTCACCCCTCGCATTACCAGAATCTCTCAGTTAATTCTCAGTATAAATCATGTGTTATTGAAATTACTGTGACGAGGTTATTGAAAAAACTAACAATGAAAAGATTGGAATGTCCAAAAAAAAATTAAAAATAAAATATACCTTGATGTATTCAACAAAATTTGCAAGTAAACCCTGGTTATCATCTTGCGTCTCAATCTCTGTTGTACCTTCATCATCAACAGAAAATTCCCCTTTCCACTTTTCAAACTCCAAAGCTGCAGCTTCCTCCTCCTTGGCCTTCTGAGCCATAGCTTCTTCTTCCTATTTCAAGAATAAAACTGCTTCAAGACACAGATATATTGCTTATCATTTGAAAATAAAAAATAAATGTTGAAGTTACAGACCATCAAACGCTCTTGTGCTTCACGCTCCTCATCCTTTCTCCTCCGCATTTCAGCATAGCGATCTTGCTTTGTTTTTCTTGATTCATGTGCTGCCTCCTCAGCCTTACATAATTGTTTATTTCAAATGACCATTCAGACTTAGCTTACAAAACCTACAGAAAAATAATTGCACAGTATTCCACCTGTCGCTGTGCTTCACGCTCCTGTTTCTTCTTTTCCTTTTTCTTTGATGCCTTGGCAACATAATCAGCTTCTGCAACCTCTTCATCACTTTCATCAAGAACTTCTGAAATTACATTTGTTCATTATATTTATATTCCAACTCCTAACAAAGCTGATAAACTGAATTGATTTAGTAACAAGCTTCAAATATAAAAAACCTACTAGAATTCCAAACCCATAACTGAAAAGAATAATAGTTCAAAACCAAAATGCCACCCCTTAACTTCTCTGAATTTATCCAAATGCATACCTTTATCCCAAAATACAAGGTCCATTTGTGCTCTGGATACTTTTAAGCAAAGGGCCTAATTTTTAAAATATTTATTTTCCATATATCTCAAAGAAAGAATACTATCTTTCCAACAAGTAGCACCAATGAACAGATGCAACCAAAATTATTATATGAATGGAATTACTTGAATGAGATTGCCCAGAGGTTTTATCCAAAAGATAACTACGATGAACTCAAACTTGTCCAAGCTTGAAGGGTGGCAAACATGTAATCACAAGTTAAATAATAAGGCATTGAGTTGATCGTCAAAATCAAGGATTGAAATATCGTACTGTACCAAAGTTTCGACATTCTCTCAGTACGGTACAATACTGTATATCGAGCGGTAACCACTCGATGTATATATATATATATATATATATATATATATATATATATATATAATCTTTTATTTATATATCTATTTATTTATATATATAAGTTAAAAAAAATGTGCAATGTCGCTGAGGCGACGCATCTCTTCTCCCTAGGCCAGGCGGGGCGACGTCATAGAAAAACGAGGCGACGTCGCCTTTATATATATATATATATATATATATATATATATATATATAATCTTTTATTTATATATCTATTTATTTATATATCTATAAGTTAAAAAAAATGTGCGATGTCGTTGAGGCGACGCCTCTCTTCTCCCTAGGCCAGGCGGGGCGACGTCATAGAAAAACGAGGCGACGTTGCCTTTATATATATATATATATATATATGCGGCCCGATAGCGAGCGATCCGCGTACCGATTTACTGTCAGACTGGTACGTATCACCCGTACCGAGCGGTATCATTTGAAACCGTATACCTTGGTCAAAATAACGTCAATTCAGAAGGTTAAAGTCTTTTTTTATTACTCAATCACCAAAAATAATTACCAACTAACAAAAGATAAGTAATTCAAAATTTCTATTTGATAGATTGAAGATTAAGTTTGATTCATGAGCTTGATGAACCAAAAATATCTATAGTTTGATTTGAACTATTATTGAAATATATTAAGTGCAACTATGTAGTGACAATGGATTTACCTTTTTTCTTTGCCAACAACTCATTGATGTATAGTATATTTCAATATACAAAACAGTGCACATTTCATTAGATGTTGTAATATTAAAGAGACCAAGAAAGGCACCTAATGTAATTATTCCCACAAGGTGAAGGTGGTAGCCAAGACATTATGACTGTCTTGAACAAAATACTTGCTCATATACACAGAACTAATTTCATTTGAGACTAATAAGCTCAAAATAAAAATTCTTGAGAGAAAAGCTTAAAACAATGACAAATAAAGATCAAATTGGTTCTCTTGAGTTCACTAATTTCTTTTGTTCTTTTTAACTTTGCAGACCAAAACTAGGAATATTGGGCTAAAACCAGCAAAAACTATCAGAACTGAGATCTAAAACTTTAAGGGCACTCTGGTATGGGGATAAGAAATTTCAGGATCTCCTAAGTTCCAACAGGGTGTTCTACCAGAAATTCCCATTTTGTACTTGGCCAATTTTGGAAATCTCAATCTGAGATTTCAAATGCCAACCAATTTTTTGTTATGTTTAGGGATTATATATGTATTTTATGTTTATCTGAGAATTTCAAGCCCCCATCCAGAGGATTTCCAAGCTACAATGGCTTCCCTATGAAGACAGTTCCCATGTTTTCGGTAGCTAACTGGGATTTTTGAACTACCCAGATCCAGGTGAGAATAAAAGATCATTTAAGTGAATCATGGGATTTCATGAGAAATGCCCATTAAATTCTTATATCAAATAGAGCCTCAATGAATGAAGTATCAACATTTTTCATCGACAAATGGTTGACTCCACTAAAATAATTGGACTTTGTCATAGTGTAATCCTGGAAATTATATCTCTGAATTAACTCCTTTCAAGGACCTACAGTGTTGCATCTAATATTTTGACCACTCAAGGAAGGACTCATAACAACAATATAAAAAGGATCTTGCTTTTTTCCAGTGAAGTAGAACATATTGTGTTAGGATGGATCCAATTAAAAATATAAACAGGTCTTGAGATGACTTAAGGACATTGGCTCTTAAGTGAGTTCCTTGTCAGCATAAATACTCTGATTTTCACTCCTAGGTCATCCTTTCAAAAAAAAAATTCAGTGCCCCTCTCAACCTAAGTTTATATTCGATTATTCAATAACTAATCCTTACATAAGACACAAGAGAAACATTAAACTAAAAATAAGGTTAGTTTTCTTCCTGATGATCTGAAACTTTGGTTCAGGTAAAGGAAAAATAATATATGAGATAGATTTTGAACTACTCATCAAGTTGACATATGTTAAAACTAAAAAATGACTGTTAGACACAAAATAGGCAGATGTCTCAGGTAAGTTTCCTACCAAAAAAAAAAAAATTTAATGTGAATATAACTAGTGTTGGCAAATTACTGTTAAAAAGAAAATTACCTTCACTGGTAGAAGCAGCAGATGAACTGGCAGCAGCTGGCCTGCGACGCATGCGACGAGCACCGGAAGGGCGAACCACTCTTTCTGCCTGTATAATGTCAATATCATAAAACAAAATTTGAAGAAAAAATTTCCGAACTCCATTTTCCAAGAATAAACAATGAATTAACATCAACACATTAAAAATTATTAGGATCTGTAAAGTTGAAAGATAAGAGTCAATGTTTATTTTGCAATCTAAAGAAAGCATGCACTAGTTCAATGGAGAACACATAATTATGGACTTGAGGATATTACAGCTACCAGTACGCTACCAATTGCTGGAGATTTTAGAAGAAACTATTGAGCTTGTCAAGACACTAATTTCAACTGCCACCATGGTGCATCCCAAAATGGTTCTTTGAGGAAAGAAAATAGAAATACCATGTTCCAGATGAAATTTAAGGTCAATACATCAAGAAGTGACCATACTCCAAAATTTCCCACAATTCCTGAAAACCCTATGTGAACATAAGCCATGCAAGATCATTTTTATCTTTTTTTTTTTCATTCTTCTAAATCTTATTATCTAGGTTTTAGATATTCCTAACCAAATTTGTCTCAAGAAACTATAACTAATTACAAAACCACCATGTTTTACGTGAAATTTAAGGTCAATATATCAAGAAGCGGCCATATGCCAACAGTTCCAACAACTACTGAAAACCCTATGCAAACAGAAGTCAGCCAAGAAGATCTCTCTCTCTCTCTCTCTCTCTCTCTTCCATTCCATTCCATTCCATTCTTTAAATCTCGTTAGCTAGGTTTCAGATGCTCCTAACCAGCTTCGTAATAAGAAATTCAAACTAATTACAAAACCACCATGTCTTAGGTGAAATTTAAGGTCACTATATCAAGAAGCGGACATACTCCAAAATTCCAACGATTCCTGAAAACCCTATGTAAACAGAGGCGACGCCAGATCTCTTCTAGTTCGTTTTTTCCCCCTTCTTCTAAATCACAATAAACAGGTTTTAATATTCCAAGACAAAATCGTTCTCGAGAAATTACAAATTTTCCGTCAATTATGTAATGATTCTTCGAGAATTCCATCAAACGTTTCCTCAAACAAGAAAAAGAAGCTCCAATCGAATGGTGATGGCCCGGATAAAGTATCCGATGATAAATCTCATTCCAAAAGATCCTTCCTAAGCACATCTAAACACGGTGGAAAACCCTAAAATAAAAGACCTCGAATGAAGAATCAAGAACGATTAGGAATCACCTGTTGCGACTGCGGTTCATCTTCGTGGTCGTGAGGGGAACGAGAGATCTGACGTCTCCTCCACCAAAGCAGTGGGACGAGAGCAAACACTAGAAGCATCGAAAGAATCCCGACAACGATCCTCTCTCTCTCTCTCTCCCATTCCATTCCATTCTTTAAATCTTGTTAGCTAGGTTTCAGATGCTCCTAACCAACTTCGTCTCAAGAAATTCAAACTAATTACAAAACCACCATGTCTTAGGTGAAATTTAAGGTCACTATATCAAGAAGCGAACATACTCCAAAATTCCAACGATTCCTGAAAACCCTATGTAAACAGAGGTGACGCCAATTCGTTTTTTCCCCCTTCTTCTAAATCACAATAAACAGGTTTTAATATTCCAAGACAAATTCGTTCTCGAGAAATTACAAATTTTCCGTTAATTATGCAATGATTCTTCGAGAATTCCATCGAACGTTTCCTCGAAAAAGAAAAAGAAGCTCCAATCGAATTATGGCGGCCCAGATAAAGTGTCCGATGATAAATCTCATTCCAAAAGATCCTTCCTAAGCACATCTAAACACAGTGGAAAACCCTAAACTAAAAGACCTCAAATGAAAAATCAAGAACGATTAGGAATCACCTGTTGTGGCTGCGGTTCATCTTCGTGGTCGTGAGGGGAACGAGAGATCTGACGTCTCCTCCACCAAAGCAGTGGGACGAGAGCGAACACTAGAAGCATCGAAAGAATCCCCACGACGATCCTCTCTCTCTCTCTCTCTCTCTCTCTCTCTCTCTCTCTCTCTCTCTCTCTCTCTCTCTTCCATTCCATTCCATTCCATTCTTTAAATCTCGTTAGCTAGGTTTCAGATGCTCCTAACCAACTTCGTCTCAAGAAATTCAAACTAATTACAAAACCACCATGTCTTAGGTGAAATTTAAGGTCACTATATCAAGAAGCGGACATACTCCAAAATTCCAACGATTCCTGAAAACCCTATGTAAACAGAGGCGACGCCAGATCTCTTCTTGTTCGTTTTTTCCCCCTTCTTCTAAATCACAATAAACAGGTTTTAATATTCCAAGACAAAATCGTTCTCGAGAAATTACAAATTTTCCGTCAATTATGCAATGATTGTTCGAGAATTCCATCGAACGTTTCCTCAAACAAGAAAAAGAAGCTCCAATCGAATGGTGATGGCCCGGATAAAGTATCCGATGATAAATCTCATTCCAAAAGATCCTTCCTAAGCACATCTAAACACGGTGGAAAACCCTAAAATAAAAGACCTCGAATGAAGAATCAAGAACGATTAGGAATCACCTGTTGCGGCTGCGGTTCATCTTCGTGGTCGTGAGGGGAACGAGCGACCTGACGTCTCCTCCACCAAAGCAGTCGGACGAGAGCGAACACCAGAAGCATCGAAAGAATCCCCACAACGATCCCCTCCATCTCTTCCTCCCCCTCTCCCACTACTCAACGCGAAGGAAAAACGAACGGCTTAAAGGGCAACAGCGGACCGGTTTCGATCAACTCGACAAAGAACCGGAGAACACGGACCGACCACCAGTCCTTACCCCATCCGATTAGGTCGGATTTCTGCAGCCACCCAGTGTTTGCTTCGCCCGGCAACTACGTTGAAGAACCGGATCCGATAACCACCAGATTCATATAAATCCATATCCATTGCGTTTTGGATAATGCAATCATCATATTTGGCCTGTGTTGCATCCATGCACTAAAATTTCAAAATGTTTTTCAATTTAAATTTATTTTTCTTATAAATGTTGTGTCCAATTTTTATTTGGCTTCTGCTGTGTGACAGTGACTCATTTGGTTTTTCTCAGAGCCATTCTAATCATCCGGTTGCATTGCTATATATTTATTGTCATAAACATTCTCACCAATTAATCCTATCAGATTAGATCTTCACTTGTAAATGAATGCTTCACCGCTGGGGAATCATCCTTAAGGGTCAACAACATCCCAAGCAAGATAGCTCCACTGCTGATATATCCCAATATAAAAGGACAATACTGATCATAAGATGGTCTCAGAAGTACTACTTTCCAGCTTGTCCATCTCCATGGATTTCTCTTCCTCTTGTTTCTTGTTTGGATTAGCATCATCTACTATGAGGCCTTTATGAAGCATTGGCTTCCACTTGCATTCACGTAAAACCGATACATGTGTACCAACAATTACGATCCAATAATCAACGGAACATCAAGCGCACAGAGTTGATGTCAAGTATACATAAGCATCCAATACTTACGGAATGTACCAAATAATCGAATTTATACATCACATTTGTGAGCTCTCAGTCGACCTTCTCATCTCCTATTCTTTTGTTTTCTCTCTCTTTCTCTTCACCACATGGAACTTGAGGTTAGAATCTAAGTGATGCAGTAGCAACGAAACCCTAGTAGTACTACTATAGTACTGTAGATTTCTCTCTCTTTCTCTTCACCGGATAGGACTTCAGGTTAGAGTTAAGTGATGCAGTAGCAATAATCTATGGTACTGCTAGATTTCTCTCTCTTTCTCTTCACCACATAGAACTTCAGGCTGGAGTTAAGTGATGCAGTAGCAACGAAACCCTAGTAGTCTATAGAACTGCTAGAGTTCAGTTGGCGAATCAAATTATTCCGAGACAGATAACCAAGTTTAAACAGTATTCATGGCCAAATCTTACACAAGGCTTACATCTTTTTCTCTGCTTCACCGCTGGGGAATCATCCTTAAGGGCAACAGCGGACCGGTTTTCGATCAACTCGACAAAGAACCGGAGAACACGGACCGACACCAGTCCTTACCCCATCCGATTAGGTCGGATTTCTGCAGCCACCCAGTGTTTGCTTCGCCCGGCAACTACGTTGAAGAACCGGATCCGATAACCACCAGATTCATATAAATCCATATCCATTGCGTTTTGGATAATGCAATCATCATATTTGGCCTGTGTTGCATCCATGCACTAAAATTTCAAAATGTTTTTCAATTTAAATTTATTTTTCTTATAAATGTTGTGTCCAATTTTTATTTGGCTTCTGCTGTGTGACAGTGACTCATTTGGTTTTTCTCAGAGCCATTCTAATCATCCGGTTGCATTGCTATATATTTATTGTCATAAACATTCTCACCAATTAATCCTATCAGATTAGATCTTCACTTGTAAATGAATGCTTCACCGCTGGGGAATCATCCTTAAGGGTCAACAACAGCCCAAGCAAGATAGCTCCACTGCTGATATATCCCAATATAAAAGGACAATACTGATCATAAGATGGTTCTCAGAGTACTACTTTCCAGCTTGTCCATCTCCAGGGATTTCTCTTCCTCTTGTTTCTTGTTTTGGATTAGCATCATCTTACTATGAGGCCTTATGAAGCATTGGCTTCCACTTGCATTCACGTAAAACCGATACATGTGTACCAACAATTACGATCCAATAATCCAACGGAACATCAAGCGCACAGAGTTGATGTCAAGTATACATAAGCATCCAATACTTACGGAATGTACCAAATAATCGAATTTATACATCACATTTGTGAGCTCTCAGTCGACCTTCTCATCTCCTATTCTTTTGTTTTCTCTCTCTTTCTCTTCACCACATGGAACTTGAGGTTAGAATCTAAGTGATGCAGTAGCAACGAAACCTAGTAGTACTACTATAGTACTGTAGATTTTCTCTCTCTTTCTCTTCACGGATAGGACTTCAGGTTAGAGTTAAGTGATGCAGTAGCAACGAAACCCTAGTAGTCTATAGAACTGCTAGAGTTCAGTTGGCGAATCAAATTATTCCGAGACAGATAACCAAGTTTAAACAGTATTTCATGGCCAAATCTTACACAAAGGTACATCTTTTTCTCTTTTATCACATTAAAACAAGAGACATATACAAATATATGTAGTTTAAACTCCACGACGTTGGTCTTGTGCTTCAGTATCATCTCCGACTGCTTTGGCATATGAAGCTCTCGGTTTGGATGACACTTTTGAAGATCTTGTGGCAGATGATCGAGGAGAAGAAGCTTTATTTTTTTTCCGCTTTTTCTTGCGATCTTTAGGAACCTCAGGTTGACTACTACCATCTTCGATTGGCCGAAGCGAGAGTTGGGGTCCTCTCGGTTGATGACACTCTGTTGCAAGCGGCGTCGAGATCATCTCATATAACAGATAGCACTTGCAATTTGTAATCTTCTCTAATAGCGTATTAACACTTGCAAAATGTTAGTGCATTAGGTTTGTTGAATTAGATACATGACATAAATAAATAAATAAATAAATATTATTTATTTATTTATACCCTTGAAAGCATTGCAGTTTGATGAATGCTGCTCTTGGCAGTATAGATTTGCATTTATGCTCATCCAAGAAGTGTATTAGAGGATGTTATGTTGTTGTGCAATCAATTATATATATGATGATGTCTTCCTTTATTCTTTTACTTTCCAAACATATTTCTCGTTTAATTTTCTTTTTATGACCAATTCATCTACATCTCCAAAATATTTGTGCTGTATTCAGAATTGCAATGAGAAGTAAGACATACCTTGAGAAGAGCAAGATGGCTCCCTGGATTTCCATAATTGCGTGCTGGTGACAGATCAGAGGATGTGTTGAATTCGGTCATCTGTACTTGACCAAGACAAACAAACGGTTTATAGATTAGAAAATGTAATTGTAATGAGGGTGAATCATGCTTGGCTACTTAGTTCTTACCCAGCTAGGGGAATACCCAGGGCCATTGTCCCAACCTATATGTGCTACATGTTTCACATCCGTCGGGTAGCCAATCTCCATTTCATGCTCTTTGTCAACTGCCCAAGAGGATCAAAAGAAAGATTCTCTTTGACTAAATCAACCATATTTGACCCTTAAGAGGTGAAATATAAATAATAAATGAGAAAAGTCTAAGAACATTTACCAAAGATTTGCGACATGTGTTTGAATCCTTTAAAGAACCCTTTCACCTTGGCTGCCATAGGCGAAGGTATAACTCAAACTTCCAACCAAACCCTTTTTCGCAACCGAGAATTGAGCAAGAACAACAACAAAGACTATGTTAGTCGTGCCTTCTTCTTGCGGAAATTGTTTGGCTTGCCGTCTAAACGAATTCGAACGTCTTCCTGATTCTAACATATTTTTATTAATTGAAAAAAAAAATATATATATATATAAATAAATATATATATCAAATCTACAAGTATTACTGGTGAAAAGAAAATTGGAGATCATATACGGTGCAACGATACCTCTATGGGGATGCTGGTGCGATTGCTTAACGCAAAGCTGAATCTTCGTATCCACCGTCGAACATCTCAAACCAAATTTCCCGCATCCTCCAAACCACATCCTGATTCATTTTGCTTGGATGGACGGTGCAAATATCACAAACGGAGATATCGATAGTTTGTTTCAAGCCATCAAAGATGCCCTTTGAGAGAGAGAGAGAGAGAGAGAGAGGAATACGAACAAGGGAAGAGAGAAAGGAGAGATTGACAACCGGAGGTCTATAAAATTAGAATATTAGAGAGGGGAGGAGATTCAAAGGAGGAATTTGGTGCCTGAGCATTGGTTAGAGACTTGTGGTGGTTTTGGAGAGAGGGACCCCTCTCTTTCTAAAGTCGGGGGACGAGAAACCAGGCTGTCATACGGAATTAATGTTACAGTGTGTATTATAGAGGCCCTTTTGGAACAGCCGGGTATACCGCATACGTCTGCAAATTAACGTAACCACACAGCGCAGGCCAACATCGAGCTTCTCGGACCCACCAATCCTCTCACTTCCATGGATGCATATATATATATATATATATATATATATATATATATATATATATATATATATATATATATATATATATATATATATATATATATATATATATATATATATATATATATATATATATATATATATATATATATATATATATATATATATATATATATATATATATATATATATATATATATATATATATATATATATATATATATATATATATATATATATATATATATATATATATATATATATATATATATATATATATATATATATATATATATATATATATATATATATATATATATATATATATATATATATATATATATATATATATATATATATATATATATATATATATATATATATATATATATATATATATATATATATATATATATATATATATATATATATATATATATATATATATATATATATATATATATATATATATATATATATATATATTTTTTTTTTTTTTTTTTTTTTTTTTTTTTTTTTTTGTCGGGGAACCAGGCTGTCATACGGAATTAAGTTACAGTGTGTATTATAGAGGCCCTTTTGGAACAGCCGGAGTATACCGCATACGTCTGCAAATTAACGTAACACACAGCGCAGGCCAACACTCGAGCTTCTCGGACCCAACCAATCCTCTCACTTCCATGGATGCCAAGAGCTGGAGCAGACGGCCTGCTGCTTCGCTTCTGCTCTCCATCATACGATCTCAGAAAGAAGTATGTATGTTCACAGAAAGAACGGAGTTGAATGCCGGATTTCACCAAGATAAAACCATGGAAGGAAAGGTGGTCTATGCAGCATGTTGTGAACGCATGCATTGATACGAGAACGTGACACCATTAGCGCACGCATGAAACATCGGTATATGTTGTAATATTCAGCATACGTACATGACCATGCGTTGGTGTGACGTAGTTTTTACTGTACGAGGCGTGACCGATCATGATCCAGCCCTAATTCCATGACGATACACTCTACGCTCTGCTGTCACCACACCTTGGGATGAGTCACATCACCCATCCAATGAAGAATGAAGATTGATGGTGCGATACCTCAAAAGAAATCTCTTAATTATCTCAAATGGATTATATAGCATCTTTTTTTGGACTGTGGATCGATCTCAGATTGCTCTCAGTACCGCTCATGTTTCTTCTTGTGATGCATTGAGTTTAACCTTTATCGTTCCACGTTCATTTATATATATATATATATATATATATTGATACTTCCAACTACGAGACCTTTTCAACTCTCGGTCTGCAAATGGATTCGGCAAAGATGGCGACTTTTGAGTCCAACCAAGTGAGTTGTACACGACTAACGTCACTTACTGGAGGTAGCAAGCATAATGGTACTTGGCGCTCACTCGAGTGAGTACACCAGTGTCAAGATGAGTAGGGGAAGTCTTAAACTATGTGGTATAATGTTGACTTGACCGATACAATGATGAAGCGATGTACTATTGCGAGCAATATCAAACATTATCATCATCGTTTATTATAAGTACAAAAAAATTGTGGTATTATTTAATATTATCATGTCGACGGTATCGTGACAGGCTCCGAACACGTGGGCCAAAGCGGGCCGGGTCGTGTCAAAGGGTGAGCGGATCCATAACAAAACCTGGGCCCCGCAGTCGTTCGGTTCACGTCCGTATCGGCCGACGACACGTGGCGAGCCGCCGTGAAGTCACGCCCTGTCAGTGGGGTGGGCTGACCGGAGCATGGGAATGAGATACGGATATGTGGCACCCAATCGTCACCCGCCATCTGTGACTAACTCAATCCACCAAATCCAAACGCGGAGCCCCACTTTAACTGAGGAGCCACTCGTTCCTATCTTTCCAGCTTGCTTCTGCTCTTTGCTCTCTCTCTCTCTCTCTCACCGCTGACACAGAGTTCGTACTTCCTCGGCCTTTGGTTAAACAAGAAGTGAGGAATTTTCCATTGATTCAGCTGCCGTGTACGAACTCCACATGCATATTCTCCCTTTCCTGGGCTTTTGCTTCTATGGGTGGAATATTGCTCCATTCCTACTGAAGATTTTTCTGTGGATATTTAGCTTGATAGGTCGTTTGAACAAGCTTTCTGGCCCGGGAAGACTCATTGTTGATGAAATGGTTCAGCTTCTTGCTTCAGATTCTTCTCTGGGATTTTCTTGCTAATAAATCTTTGGTATTTGACAGGGTTTAGTCTCTTCTGTACTTTTTGTTGTGACCGCCGAATGCATGTCTTTGAGGATTGCTGATTTCTGGTTGCATCTGCGCCCAATGCAGGTGCCGGATTAGATAAAGGTAGAGCTACTTAGAGTTTAACCGGGCGTCAATGGGAGAGTCGGCAACAACTTCTTACTCGTCTTCTCCTTCAGGTTATGGCATTGGGCCGCCCTGGTTGTTTAGAGGAAGGTGAGGCTTTCGCCACTTTTTTCCTTCAGGTTATTTGTTCGATGTGTGTTAGCAATACTTTGGTACTGTGTATAATGGTGCACATTTTGTTAATCGTAGAGCATTGTACCAGTTGCATCTGGTTAAAGCAGAAATCGCTCGGGCTTTCATTCCCAAGGAGCTGAAGCTAGTTGAAGCATTTGGGTAATCATGTAACCTGTCTTACGATGTTATTTTTAATGCGTATTGAGAGTACATACAGTTCACAGAATCGTATCACGTTGTTTGAACAGGACTTTCATGACCTCACTGTATCGAAACCCTCTGTTTGTTCTATAGGTATACGCTAGGCGGGCTGTTTCTTGCTCACTATGATGACAGCCCGGCTGGAGTGTTCGATGAGGTTTGTTCTCTTCCTTTCACTTAAGATTCCAATTCTTGTTTCCATGCACAGAGCTTACATTAGGAGAATTCATTTTAGTTTGGATGATGGAGGACTTGTTAATTAGCTGGCTAAGATTATGGTATAACGAGGCCTTCGTTTTAATCGTCTAAAGAAAATTTAAACTAGACGGTAATGCAGCTCCTCTTAATTTTAGTACCACTGATCTGCCAGATTTATTTTGTCTGCAGCTCGTTGTGATTGCTGGCATTGTGTGGAATCCCCCAACATCATGCGCGTAATGATTTTTGCTTTTCCCTTTTGTTGGTGCATTTAAGGAATTAAAGTTGCAAAATGGATTGATTGATATATATAATATAATATAATATAATATAATATAATATAATATAATATAATATAATGTCCCTCATATATGGTCTTATTTGATATAAGGTGGGCTTCTAGAGTGCTTGTGAACAGTCACGAGGCTTGCAGGCATGGCAGGAAGGTATGGAGAGGACCATCCCTGCTTTATTTGTTTTGTTCTCTGTTACTGTCTGATTGATCAAGTGTTGTCATTTATGCTACTGTAGGAAATAGGTCTCCCAAGCCATGTTGCTATTTTCTCTAAGGTACAGCTCTGCATTTACATCAACTTTCAATTCTTCATATTTTTCAGAAATCCACAGTTCCATGCAATCTTTAAAGAACTGAGTTGCATTTAGAGGGATAGAGTCAGGCCATACGTTTAGAGGAGACACTAATTCTGAATGGTGCCGTTCGAGCCGAAATTGTAGAAAGGAAATCGGGGTAGAAACTGATCATACGATGGATACGCCAACCTGACAAACAGATCTCTTTCATCACATGGGTTAAATTGTTGGAAATTTGGTCATAATTTAGTCCTATTTGTTAAAGGACATACGTGTTGACCAAAATAACTTGTATTGAAACAGGATGGTAACTGTCTTTGAAATTCTTATTCGGACAGTGAATCGGTTTATGCAGCAAATGTTGGTGTTGCAACAGTTTTCAAGTTCTTAGCTGGTGTAACGGATCGAGCGAAACTGAATACGGCAAGGCAAGTTCAAATTGTTGATGATCTGCAAAGTGTATATTGTAATTGTTTGTGAGCTGCTGGTGTCCGATTATCTACAGGACTTCCAAGAACAGAATATTTAGTGATGTTGATTCCTAACGGTTAACTATCTGGAATTTGATACATAAGCTTTCGACTATTCATAATCATAATTGGAGTTCTTGTATTGAGATCGGGTTGTATATGGATTATTATTGTTGCTCATCAGATCACCTAGAGTGGCTTTGGTTTATTTGCTGCGCCTGTACATGCTAGGATTCTCTTCCAGGGTTATCACATCACCATAGCTTCTCTATGGCAGGTCAAGATGCAGGCAATCTCAAAACTACATGGTTGGCATAAGGTTCTGGTAGGAAAGGAGATGTTTATAGATTTAAATGAACAGAGGGGATTTATATTAGAGGGATCTGATTGCATTGCCTTGCTGTTTTGTATCCTTAACGAGGATCTAAATGAAGTGGTTTTCTGAGAAGATGACTGTCAGGGTAGTGTCATAAATTGGAGTTATTTAACATGATCAAGTCTTTCACCAGCGAGCCCTACTTGAGGCAGTGTCTGCTGTGCTGATAGAAGGTGTATTGTATATCAAAGGGTATGTTCATCAAAATTTACCTGGATGGATTTAATACAATTATTACTGGCTTGAAGCCCAATGATGTTAAGACCAACGATAATATTCGTTGGTTCAAATAAAAGGTTGATGCAAAAATATATGCATCATTTTTATATGAATTTTCCTTTTCCACTCTGATTTTTCTCTTTTTTTTTTCAGGGTATTTGATGCATTTGTTCTCATTCAAGCAGTTATTTTCTTGCTGAATGTGACTATTTCTAAAATATCCATAGTTTTAATAACTAATTGATTAGTGGACTTTTGATGTACTCTCACGATCTTGTTCAAAACAGAGAGATGCTAAAGCTTCAGATCAACCATTATATAAGCACAGAACGAGTTTTATTCACTCTAAGCCGAAAGAACATAGTGAGATTCAAGTATTAGAGATGGAGGATTATTCTCAGACATCCATTTGCAACATCAGTTTACCTTTTGCTGGTGAGTTAACAATATAATGTCATTAAAGAAAATCCTAGCTGCTTTGACCATGCCACTTTGATTATTTCAGATGTACACTATTCAATCTAATAAAACAGAAGAAAACTTGTATATGCCGCCTCAATTATTTCAGACTCACACTATTCAGCTTGTATTTCAATTGTAACAGGTTGATGTCTTCTGTCAAAATAGGATACAGTTGAATTTTCCTGCCATGGTTCTTTTGACATAAAAATGCTTAATTCTTTGTTCCTATTTTCAGATAAATAAATTGGTTTAATACTTAGTACATCAGTAGATACTTTTAGTCCCTTCTTATATACCCAGCTGTTTTGTATCGGTATGGTGCAATTCTAATTAATCAACATATATTTAATATAGGCTACCAATTTTTATTTAAAGTTATTTCAGTCTGTTCTTCATTTATTTGTTTCTGTTTTGCCTTATCTACCTCATGCTCTATAACATTGTGCCACAATCTAAAGCAGGTGACCGTTGGATGGGTCCTAAGATCAGGATATCACTTCCAAGCTTTAGGTTAGTTTTCCAACAAATATCGAAGTTTATATGGTAACCATATTTTGATTCACACCTAACTTGCCATCCGTGGTAATTCAGTGGCCAGACTATACACAACCCTCAGCTTCTCAAGTACTCCTGCCAAATTGAATGCCGGTACGTGGTAGATGAAGTTACAGAAAACCTTTTCTTCTTTTTTTTCTTTTAATTTTCTTCTTCCAAAATGCAGCAATGATGATTTTCTGTCCACCAGCTGCTTATCTTTGATTGAAGAGATAGATACATATGTAGCTTTTGTCCTTACATACTTTCAGGCTATTTTTTCAAATGCATATCTATCTAGGGAACTTTCTTATAAATTAGGTTCCAGAGTAAGATTGTCATAATTCCTAAACTAGATTGGATGATTAGGACTAGAAACTAGGTAGAAGTCCCCTTTCTTTGAGCAAAAATAAAGGTAGCAGGAGCTTGCAATTTCACCAATTCTGTTTGATCTAGTAATGCTTTTAAGAGCTTGCAATTTCATCAATTCTGTCTAGCATGTTGTGTTCGTCTGATTACTCAGGTTTATTTCATCACTAACGAGATACACTTTGCAGGGTGAGAGCAGTGAAATCTGCTAAAGTGTCAAGGCCAAGGATTATCCAGCTTGATAAGTTCTCCAATGACATTAGAGCAAAAGAGAAAAATGTAGATGACAGATTGTCAACCGAAAACAAAGAGCGGGATCGAAGCATTGCAGTTTTACTATCAAAGCCTATAATGGCTTTAGAGTTCAATCTTCTCAAAATGCAAGTTGAGGCCCCCACAGTCGTCGCTACATAACAAGCAGTTGATCCTAATCTATTTGGTGTCTTTCTATTGACATATAGAGAGTTTAGGAAGGAAGTGTCCTTGTAATGGAATTTCCTTTGGTCTAGAGCCAAAAATGGTCCATCTTTCTTTCAACAGCAGTATTGCCACTCAATTGATACCGGTTACTGCTTTTCGCTTTCATGGTTTCGGACATGAGAATATGCATTTTTGAGAGAGTTCATTGTGTGACTACTCTTAAATTACAGAAATGTATTGGTTGCTTCCATTGGTTTAGGAAACTTGGTAATTGGAAAGCTTATAAGCATGTAAGTTGCAAGTCCCATGGCCATTGTATCTTGCAAAATAAATGTCAGCATTCACCAGAGATGGTTGAATTTAGCTTTCGCTCTCCGCAAGATCACATCCTGATTCACTGGATGTTTGTAAAAGTGATCCATAAAGGGTTTGCCAACCTTCCCAACTTGCTCCTCCATTCTCCTCTTGTGCTTGTCCATCCACCCTCTTCCTTTGTGGTTGAAGTTGGCAGTGAAGAAGTAGCGTTTGCATGGATGGTCAAAGTTGACATCCATTGCCTTGCTGCTGAGGTTCCAGGCAAAGAATCCCCGGTGCAGAGATGGGAGGAAAAATGTGGAATGTGACATGGCTATGATAAAGAAAAGAAGAGATTCCTCCCTACTGCTGAAGAAGTTCACATGAACTCGACATAGAGTCCATTTGTACTTTTTTTTTTAGGGATAAATGACGAAGATAAAATTCAAACCTAAGATCTTACAATAAACTGTCAAAATATTTATCCGCTAAGTTAGCTGATACTTTAGTTGCATATAAGTTTTCGTTCGACTACCACGGGAGATTACTTGACATTTCATACACTCGACACAATGTCAAATATTGTTCCTTCTGGATGGATGCTATGCGTGTCAATCATAGAAATGAACAAAACGGGAGATTACTTGACATTTCATACACTCAACACAATGTCAAATATTTTTCCTCCTGGATGGATGCTATGCGTGTCAATCATAGAAATGAACAAATCAATATGCATCTGCAAATGCCTCCATAACAAGACATGGATAGCAAGACTTGAGGGAAGAACCAGCATTACTGCAACTTCAAACCAATATCACTACAAGTTGGTTTTCATTTTCTGAATTGAAGCAACACACATATGGTTGTTTTTCATACTTTGGCAATTTTCAGCCACCAAGAGTAAAAGCTTCTCTGTTGCTCCTATTTCATGACCTACTTCAATCAGCCTTGTGATTTACAACTTCTCTAAACAAAAAGAAAAAGCAAAAGATACCAATAATGACATGCTGTCTCATCAACAAATGCTATCCTTAGTTTAATCATACATATGAACAAGCATAATACAGGCATCTTCTTGCTTGTTTACTGCCACGGATGCTAGTCTTAAGTGCCCAGACGATGTCGATGCAGCTTCACAGTGTCTCCACTAACGGAGATTGAGTTTCCTCGTTCACATTATGCTGCCATGTCTCCTTTTCCTAGTATCAATCTCGGACCATATTCCGTCTTTGTGCCTTCACTGCCTGTAACAAATTAAGATGATCATTTGAGCTTAGCAAATCCTGATTTTAACATTTCAATCCTTTGAAGATTTTTTTGTGGCATCTTGGCATTTACAAACCTAAGCTCTTTTACATTTCAAGATGAATGAATAAATGAGACCACTACCTTCTGATTTTTTTGTGGCATCTTGGCAATGTTCCGATGGAATCAGTCGAGAAGGACATGACATCCAACGTGCTTCTGATGCAATGCTCAGATGGTGACAAGGAAATCTGCAGCATGTAAAATCCAAATATGTGAACTCATCATATTACATCTATGACTCAAAATTGTTCATTTCATCAATCTCGGCGTAATGCTCTAATCAGCTTTGCAATGTACAGTCATCATATCTTATTTCATCAATATACATCTAGATTTCATAATTATTGATTCTCACTCAACAGTAAGTTCACTACGATATTTAGGTTCATTCAGATCAATTACAACTGTTTTTATCTCATATTTCACTAGAAGAACACCGAGCACAGATTTCAAAACCTTCATATGTCAACTATTTAAACTATACGGCACCTACCAAATAAGTATATATTAAGCACTTAACTAAACTATGGATGCAGTTTTGAAAAAAAAGTAAAGTCAACACTAAGAAATTCATAGTTTAACATATGGCGAATAATTACACATACCAACTGTTTGCAGAAGAATTTACAACAAATTAGCAGTTATGCCCTGTGAACATACAGCTCCAACGAGTATTTTGTTTAAGTTATTCCATTCAGATAGTGGGAACTGAAACTAATATTTGAAGAACTCAGACTATACAGAAACTACTTTCTTAATTCACTGACGATAATAACAGGCCCATTGACTTGTTTATGAAAAATGAGAAATTAGAGATTTGTAACCAGCATCATCAGGCTTATAGCCAAGCTTCAACATCTCATCATGCAGATTCATGGCCTTCCGCATATCCTTTATTTGACAAAGTTCACAAATCATAATCACGAAACTATGACTATCCAAGACATTCTTTTCTTGCATATAATCAAAAACTTGGACAGCTTCTTCGATCCTTCTTTCTCCAAAAAGTGCTCTGAGGAGCAAATTGTATGAGCATAAATCAAGATATCCACCCAATTTCTTCAATCTATAATGCAATTCCATCGCTAAATCAACAAGCCTGTTTGTGCAATAGTACTTGACCAACTTGTCGCAACAAAAGGCATCCAACACGATACCATTTTCCACAGCAGCATCAATAAGAACATTAGCTTCCTTCCACATAGCCTTACTACAGTGTGCCGCTATATATTTTGAAAGATCAGAGATCTTAGGTGCATACCCTCTTTTGATGGCATCTTCTAACACCTGATCCACTTCCCTTGATGGCACTCCATTACAAATACTAGTAAGAAAAACACTACAACTACTAGGATTCACTTTGATACCTTTTTCTGACATGATCACATAGAGGTCCATCGCTTGCTGCACCCTTCCTTCATTGGACAATGCCTTGAGCAGACTAACATACACACCTTTCCCTAATTCAATATTTTGAATTCTTGCTCTATCAAAAAGCATTTTCGCTGCATAGCTCTTCTCCATTTCACAAAATCTGTTAATAATGCGATCGTAATCCAAGCAAGGAACAGTTGGTAGGAAACCATGCACCACCATCACTCTTAACATGAAAGCCATGAGCCGGCCATCACCATGTCTACAAGCACCATCGAGGATAGCACTGTAAGTGCTAAACCTTGGTCTTAGATTGATTTCGTGCATCCTAGTCAAGAGGCCAATAGCAGCTTCGAAATCCCCTTTCTTGCAATAACAATTTATAACCAGATCATAACCTGAAACCCCGCGCCCTCCTGAGTCCAACAACACCACGGCCCTTTCGAGCTTCCCTTCCATGCAAAGAAGCCGAACCAGCTGCGACCAGGTGCGAGAATCTGCCGTGGCGCCGTTGCGCATCGCAGCGGCGTAACAACACCGCGCCATCCCAATCCCATCCCCACCCGACGTGCACAAAGCATCAAGAAGAGCATTGCAGCTACAGGTCGTGATCTGACACCCAAAAGCTACAATTTTTCTGAAAGATTCCAAGCTACCGGCAATAAAATTGGAACGGCAGTAGGATTCCATGACAAAATTGAGAACCCTAGAACGAGAATCCTTAGAGTGGGAGGCGGACGCCAGGGAATCGATCACCGCCTGTGGCGGGAGGGACGCGAGGACGGGATCGAGGAGGCGCCTCGCGTCGTCGAGGAGGCAGGATTCGACGAGTGTGAGGACGATAGCGGAGAGAGATCGGAGGCCGGGGCGGAAGCCGAGATTGGATTGCGCCCAGGCGAAGAACTGGAGGGAGATTTGAGGGTGGGATCGGGTGTTGGAGAGAATTCGGCGGACGAAGTCGTCGGGGGGAGCGGGTTTGGGGAGGAGGGAGGGCTTCGAGAGGAGGAGGGGGATCCAGTCGTTGCGGTGGAGGAGAAGGGAAGATACCTGGTCGGCGAGGGATCGTTTCTTGTGGTCGGCACGCCATTTGGCGGAGGTCGGGAGGGTGGAGAAGGCGGAGGAGACGCGGGGGAGATGGAGGAGTTTGAAGAGCATTAGGAGGAGCAGCGCCGGCTGGATGGATTGTAGGGAAAAAGGAAAATTGAACGATGGATGATGATGATGATGATGATGGACGAACCAGATCAGATTGAAAACCAGCATTCATCGTATCTTTCCGCGAGGCATAAGGTTGCGAGAACTTGGTGTCCATAGAGTCGTGATTTAGGCCCCCACAAGGGGGACCTAATACAGCTTGATTCAGAATCAGTGGTGTCACAAGATTAAGCTTCAAGCGTTTGCATTAAAGCCACTCTCTCTCTCTCTCTCCTGCTCCCCTACCCTTGCAAAGCAGGAACCTAGGTCGTCAAGTGTCTTGTTTCGCATACAGCTGAACATGGCGCGGCCACACCTGACCATATACATCCTTCTTGGTATATCGCCTGTCCCACGACCATGGCACATCTGCAAATAAACAAAGATGAATCAATTTCCCCTTTAAATCTGAAACTAAGATGGAGGAGGACATAGAATAATATACCTTCGGAGGTGTATGGTTGAGGAGGGAGTTGATATGGCACGGGTAACTGTATCACTTCAGAGGTATCATCATTTAAGCAGAGAGTTGTCAACCTGATTCCCAGACTCCATGGCTTGGAGGAGGAGGAGGAGGAGGACTTCTCCTGTGCTATCTATCAACAAAGTACGTTTTAGAGCATGGCGAGTAGCTACCATGGTTCAGATCGTTCAAGAGTGAATTTACCTGTTCTGTTCCATCATTGCCTGCGCATGAAAACCAACTCCCAAGGTCCTTCACATAAGCAGGAGGCAAGAATAGTACCCCCAACTGAACCTCAAACAAACAAACAAACAAACAAAAAAAACAGGATCAATCATGACATGAAAATATAAAGACCATACCAACAGATCACCTCTTCTCTATAGCAGGAAATATGCAGTGAAGATGGAGCAGATTAATTGAAGGAAAACCTGTGAGAGGTTAAACTAACCATCCCTCCTTGTAAACTTAATGGTTCACTTATATGTCTTCCACCTTCGTGGTTTCCTCACGTCACCTTGGTCCAAGATGATGCTACGTTCAACTAAGGGTAACTTAACAATGTAATGTTCTATATGCATGTGTGGTGAAACGTCAAAAATATTACCTGTTTGCCTATTGGGCACTATAACCAAGAGAAGCTTAAGAATGCTTACAGAAAGAACTTACCTCATAAGATCGTATCATTAGTTGGGAATTGTTCTTCTGTAATGCACCCCAAGCAGCTTTGCTTAGATTTGCCGAAGTAAGCAGAAACCATCTGTTTCAATACATCAAAAATTCAAATTGATATTTCAAAATGACTTTATATTGTACTGAGTGATGGAAAATGGGTACTTACGCAAGGTTCTGACCATTGTACCGAGTGTACGTTTTTATATGAGGCATTGCACGACTGTTCCATCAAAGTATATGCAACAATTCATGAAAAAGTCATAAAATTTCAAAGAATTATATGGAAAACAAAGCATATTGATGATGTATGCATATATGTATATGAATGCATTCAAAATGAAAAACACCACCATGGTTGAACTAGAATGTTACTGAGGATCACCCCTGTCATGTAGATCATTGTAAATTGTGCAATACATGCTGTTCACAATCCAACGTGACTTCTTTATCTCCTCTTTCTATTTTTTTCCTACCTTTACTATCTTCTATCTTCTCTCCCCATTTGTTGTCATACTGAGGCAGTAGAAGCTACCCATATAGCCAAGATTTCTCCCTTTTTGAAGCCTCATTTAAGTAACAACTGCTTTAATTTAGGAATTAAATGAGATATATTCATGTGGATTGACTTTTCTTTCCATATAAAATTGTAGACTTCTAGTACTTATTATAATTCTGTGCAAGGTGATCTGACTAATTGACTGCCTAGCGCCTATACATCCAGTAGTATCCTGTTCACCCTTCTGCCACCTACAGTTTTCTGAAATATTGCAAACAAACCATCTAAATTAGAGTAAAAAACATCAGTAAAGCACGAAGAAGCTTTCATATAGACCTATCAACTCAAAGATAAGCTAAAATAAAGAAACCCTTTAAATATTCAGTTTCATATATTCAAATGATCAAATCTAAAGTAAAAGGCCGTACCAGCGACCTACATGGTTAGCCTTCCATTTCGCCCAATATTTTTTTAGAAAATCCTTCTCTACATTCTTTTGTGGGCTTGGAATTGCATTGCCAGCCGCATAACCCTGGGCGTGGAGCAGTGTATAAAGTACTTAAGAATTAAATAAGAGTGAAGGTCCATAAAATCCATAGAACAAATGCCAATAAATAGGTGACTGTAAGAACTCAGAGGTAACTAATTGATTAAATCCAAATCCAATTAGGATTAGATCAAGTATTTATTTTTTCTTCAAAGTTCTCTTGAACATTAATAGTTGCCTAGTTGATTATCATTTCACATTAGATCTCAACCGTGCCCCTTTTTATATATATTTGAGGTCTCTTCCAAGTCTATTCCATAGTTTTTTCCACATCAGCAGATTTTAGGAAAAAGGGTAGGAGACTGCTACTTAAGTGGGCTCACTGGAGTAAGAATAAAAATACAAGCACATACCTTGGCTTACTTTGCAATGACAAAAGGTAGACACACAGAAGAGATATCAGAGAGAAATGAACCAAAAGAAAGAAGAGGAGGTAGTGTCCTGTTGTACTTGATATTTCTATTTAAGCAGTATAATAATGTAAAAGAGAAACAAAAGGGGGTTACCATTCTTCTCAATTTTTTACAAATAATAAATGGAAATAGCTATCACTTTAACTTGCCTCTTATATCCACTGGGCCAAATGATTCATCCCAAATAATAATTATGGCCAAACTTGAGCTCCATTTTCTGCACAGCTGACTTCACCATGAGATCCAGCGATTTGGCATACTTTTTAGTTTTTAATGTTAGTTTATATGCAGGTCATAGCTCATTTCAGATCAGTCTAACATATATAAGATCTAAGATATAACTTTGGGACCTTTAAAATAGCTGAAGCAAGTGTAACTAAACAGTAGCACTTTAAGTCAATTTTAGATCCTTCATCCACCAATCAGTAGCACTTTAAGTCAATTTTGCCTTAATGGTAATTAGCACTCTTTCTTAATAAAAGTACACAGCAAACTAACTGAAGTGATTTTATGCAGCTTTCCTTCCATTCTATCACTCACTTGGTTGTGTGGAATCTCTCTCATATACATATGGTGGATCTCATACCAGGAAGGATAAATAATAAAGAAAAACAGATCAGGATAATAACTATAACAGAACAACTAATTATGACACGAACAAAGTAAATTGATGGACTGCAGAAAAATAAATTCCATATAAACTTCGGCAGTAATACCTCAATGGAGCATCTAACATCCTCTACAGTTGGCCAGATTATGTGAGGTTTTCCAATCCCCAGTGGAGATTTATCACTTGAAACACCTGAGGACATGGACACTGTTAACTCAGACAGCCACTTCTCATCCAGAGAACCAAGAGAGGAAAACTGCAATACAAAAATGACATGTTGCATTTCTGTCAGAAATCCTCCAAGGCTGCCATCAACTTCATGAAAACAAAAATTGGTGATCATGTAAATAAGTTATCATAAATCAAGCGGAACCAGACGATAGGGAAAAAAAATAATGGCACCAACAAGGATTGTCAAATAGTGTATTGAATCCATACTGGTCCCCTCTTACACTGCTTACAGTACCTGTAACAAACCAGACAGTGTTGGTACACTTGGCATGGCTACTGGTTCAGCCAAGGCATGTTAAACCAGTAGAAGAAATATCTCCAATCTTTTTTTTTTTGTTTTTTGATTCTTATGAAAATAACTTATCATAGAATAAACTTGTATGTAGAACATAACATATACAGCCCATGACCATATGTAGAATTTAGGACCAGAATAACATCTCATCAGTATATATCCCAATTAAAAGAAAACCAACATTTGACATTGAATTGTAACTAGATGAAAAACAATACATGATGACCTGGGACATCAACATGAACGATAAAAAAAAAAAACCCTTCACTTGATCAAGGGTCTAAGCCACTGCACTACCCCCAACTTGAAAACATATGGGACATTTTAGGGAGAACTGCTCCCTCCATCTCAGCTGCTTTCCCTGCGACCAGCACAAGCTGCAGCTGACCTAGCCTACCTTCCTTATTGAGTTGCAGAGTGCATGAAAAGGAGAATCCTTCTCTGAATTTACTCCAATGATTCAAACAT
Organism: Musa balbisiana; assembly: GCA_004837865.1. Lineage (NCBI taxonomy): Eukaryota > Viridiplantae > Streptophyta > Magnoliopsida > Zingiberales > Musaceae > Musa > Musa balbisiana. The sequence goes on along the minus strand of CM017193.1, from coordinate 27,909,708 downwards.
AATATAGCATCTTCAAAGCTATATGATATAATCATATAAGCCCAAAACCACATCACAAAGAGGGAGGTTAGAGATTCTAATGGCATCAATATCAACTTGATATCAGACTAGTGTCACTGAAATGTCATATCAATTACTAATCTTGGTGAAAATCTATCTCGTGGCTTACGTAAACTGCCTTTTGTAAGCTATGTCAAAAGCTAGCTACTATCGAGTGTCCAAAAAGAATCTGACACTACAAAAAAAAAGCAGAAATTGTTCAACATCCACATATTTTTGCATGTGCAATAAGTCTTTAAAGAGAATATACAGAATAAATCTCACAACATACATACACCAAAATGTACAATGAAACAAAAGCAGTATAAAACAAACTGTTGTCACCTGATATATAAGAGGGGATTTACAAAATTCTTTGTCAAATATACAATTCCCAAGAACACTTCGTAACTTCATATGCCCCCACTTGTTCAAATTAGCACCCCTATGATATCCAGGAACTGATGCAATCAACCTCACCTGATTGTAAAAAAAAGGTACAATTCCAAGATACTAAGATCTAAATACTATAATTACATAGATATCTAGGCACAAAAAGATACAAATAGAAGTTTTAAAATCCCAATTCATAAAATTGGAACTTGATGAAAAAGCATTATTCCTGACATCGAAATCTTTGTGAGTTGTTCACCATAATGCAAAAGCAACATCATAGTTGGCACATAGAATTTATCAAACAAGTATTATGATGAACTCCAAAACCATAGTGATTTGTTTACCATAAATAAAACTTATAGTACACGTGAAACAATCATTAAGTGGTTTGACCAAAACAAGATAAATTAATGAACTAGAGAATTTACAAGAAGCCTACAAAAGAACTAATACAGAGTTGAGACCTAAAAACCACAATTTCAGAGAAGTAATGAATTTCTCTATAATTTACTCTTGAAACTAAAGACAAACGGACATACAAGTCCAAAGGAAATACAGAAGAAAAGAAGGGTCAATTCAGACTTCATATATACTATGGTGATATCACATTTCAAGTAAACTAGTCCTAAATTTGCTATCAAGTTTAGTTTTAGCTAACTATAAATGCATCTTACTATACAAGATTCTGTAACTGGAATATGATAGTTATGCAATGTCCATAGAACATTTCTTTAAAGTCTGAATAGTAGTTTTAAAACCAACCATACAAACCTCCACATAATTATGCAGAGATTATAAGATAGTAGGCATCCTTAAACATTGGTAGAGGCTTCCATCCAAAGAATGACCATATAAAACTTTAAAGTCTATAGTAGTTTTAAAACCGACCATACAAACCTCTACACAATTATGCAGACATTATAAGATGTAGGCATCCTTAAACCTTGGTAGAGGTTTCCATCCAAAGAATAACAGCTTCTGTATGAGATTGGGTTTTAAGCCAGAATGGTGGATAATGACAAGGCTATCTCTAGTTAGGAGGATGGCTAATCCCTGCTGTCAAAGCAACTATTTACTGCAGTAGTTATTTAAGCCATTATGCTTGGACACCTTCTTTTCTTTATAGGTGATGGGTAGGCAAGGAAACCCCAATGTTAACATATGACGGTTTCTGTGATCAACAGTATGAAATATCTTTGTGAACTAAAATATTGCTAGTCAAATTGATTGGAAGAAAATACAAGATAATCGTCACAGTAAGGTGAAGCAAGATATAATATTTTTGCTATGGAAATAATACATAATAATTGATGGGAGGGAACATGATGTATTTTGATGGCAAATACTATGGCACACAAGAAGATAAAAGAATATGATCAAACTAAGCCATTGGCTTGGAAGTTGGTCATGGAACTAAAAGAAAAAAAAAAAGAATGCAACACTAAGGAAAATTGACCTGGCTACGCCCCATGTGATCATCTCAACTATCTCAGATCCACCTTAAGAAGAATGAGTGATACATAAGATGATATTACATGGAGACAAGTTAAACTGGCAATAGATAGTGACAACTCAATAAGAAGTCAGGCTATGAATCAAGGATATAAAATTTTAAATGAAACTATCAGACATGAAGAAAGGGTGGATGATTAGAGAGATTGAATATTAGATTGATGTTTAGAATATCGAGATAGAAAGAACACTACGAAAAGATAGTCTGGCTTAAGAATAAATATTTTTGTAACAATTTTGACTAATGGCATGTCCATATTCAACAAGGATCTAAAGAACAGGATATGATATGCACTAGACTCAAGAAAAAGGAAATGATGACTAAAATCGAATAATTTTAATTGACTTTCTACAATTTTTAGTATTTGGAGTATATTATATTGATAAAAATGACGTTAACACTATAATCATGCTCATGCAGTTAGCTTGATTTCGTCGAAGACCTTATGACATATTCCAGAATATAAATAACTGTATATTCTAGTAATCCAAAATCATTTATTGACACGAGAAAAGTAAAAAAGATACCATTGCACTGCTATAATCAAACTTCCTGAAGAAAGATGCATTGATGCTGACATTTCCAACTGCAGGTAGCTTGGCAGTAAACTCAGGCAACTGAATGTTCATTTACAGAAGTAATTAAGTTAGATTGTGCTGTCTTAAACCCAACAAAGCACATTAAAAAGAAAAGCTTACTACTTAAGATAGCACATATTTGCAATGCAACTGAACATGTTAAAGATGAATGTTAATTTTATATAGGAGTCATGATTATGACAGTGGTTAAAACCAGAATGAGCTTTATAAATGGTAATAGATAGAAAAGGTAGCAAGAATGATAAAACTAATCTAGAACGAAGTATATCATTTCTATGAAGTAGAGAAAGAACCCTTTGCAATCTAGAAAATTGTGGAAACTTTCCATGTAACAGAGGAAAATATATTTGCTGCTATTTACACTTCTCAAGCTACTTATATGATTTTTCACAAGGGTCCTCCTTTGCCATGTATGCACATTGCTGCAAGATACATGCATACCATTGACTGATAAGTGATATCTTGGACAAATATTACAAGATCCCTCATGCAGATTTTTGCCATGCCAAATACATGCTCACTAAGCATAGCACCATATCACTGGATGGGGTTTTCCTATCCTTATTTTTGAAATGGCATAGCTACTGGCACTCTCATTTTGGGAGGATGAGAAAAGCTTGGAGACATTTTTTCCATCACCAATCCACAAAGTTTGTTTCTGCTGTTTCATCCTTCGTCTATAAACAAAAAAATGAAGACTTGTGTCTTCAATCTAATCCCTCAGGCAAATGGGTGGATCTCCTTAGATCTAGCATCTACTCACCCATTCATTAGTATGCAAGAAGGACACAGATTTAGAAGAAATTTTTGGGCATTTTGGTCCCAATATATCAAAGAATGAACAGAACAACAGCAGATGTCAAAAATCTACCATAGAAAGACTTCATGAATTAAGATGAAGCAGAGAGCCAATTAATAAAATTTCAAAAAGAAGGTCTGGTTTCCCCAATTTTCCTTCTTTTTGTGAAGCTCTAAAGGCATTCTTAGTGGAAGACTTCCACCAGCCTGGTCACTTTATGCTAGGATGCCTTTCTAAAGAGGGGTGCAGTCATGCTTCCATCCATTCATCCATGCCTCTAAAGTTCACTGAGTGCTTGGCATATTCCTACTATATTTAATGAGGCTTTCTGAAGACAGCCCACTTAGCATCACCCATGGTATGCAGTACCGAATGGTACCACCCAGTACGGGCGGTACGTATCGGTCCGACAGCATACTGGTACGCGGACCGCCTAGTACCGCTACAGTACTATAGTATTATACTATAGTAGTGCTACAGTACTATAATAATGAAGAAAATATATAAAATTATTCAGTATACCCTGGTGTACCGCTCGGTATGCCAGTACCATACCGTACCGAGCCAACATCGAAACATCAGTACGGTACGGTATTGCGAACCTTGGCATCACCTACTATCCTCTTCATCTTTTTTGTTTTTTCACCGTGTGCTTAAACTTCATCCAGGAACAAATAAGAGATAACTGATCCAAACTATGAGAAGTCAAACTCATGCAGTTCAGTTAAAGTGACAGATGAAAAGAGAAGTACAACCCCTTGCAACTGGCATGACCAGTTGTGTTCTGCTCAAATGCTTACAGCCCATTTTCAACAACATCATCTCTCACAAATAAAATTAACATAGGAATTACTTTTTATCTAACCATATTTAAGCTGAAACTATCAAACACATGACCCATTTCAAGCTTCATCTATTCTTGGCCAAAAGCTTTAACTGACAAATCCATAACTAAGATTGTTTAAAGACTCACCCTAGATGTAATCTAGTGATTAGTGAAATTTTGCTGCAGATATCCCTCTGCAGGAAGAACTTCACCAATCTGCAAACTGGTGAATCACATATGGTGGAAGGAATTGCAACTTGCATCAACTGCTGAGTTTACAATTATAACACATTGCATCTAGCTCAATAAACACTAAAAATGAAAAGCCCTTAAAAGAGTAATTATGCTACCTATGAAAAGGCAAAATATTTTGACATAGACACATGATCATAAATTTGAATAAGTTCTTAATGCTATTTTAAAAACTTAGTTATCAACAAGCAAATAACAGAGATGAAACAAGATAAAAATAAGACAATACATCAACATGAAAATATCATCCTTTAATGCTTGATAAAAATGTATTAGGATGAGAAACACCAAATGAAGGGAAAGGAAATTAAAAAAATAAGCTGATTTATTTATAGGAAGATAGAAAGTAGAAAGCATACAAATTAGGAAAACCATGAAGATCTAAAAGATATGTCCTACCACAGAACAAATGAAACCAGAATGATAATACGATTATTTCAACTGCATTATACTGTATTTGGAAAAAAACAAGAAAAAGAAAGTCTGCAGATACAACCAAAAAAAGTCAATATACAACTGCTGTCACATGTTAACAAACAGTCATCAAATACTTTACCTTTAGCATCTTGAGATAATCAACCAGGTCATTTTCGAAAAAAGAATCCTTGCATGAATTGTTGTCTTTCCAAGGGAAGTCTTGCATCCACAATCCCTGGGTTTTGTTATTCCAATCAACATAGATTAAATTTGCTGTGTGCACAACAACACGAACTCCATTGTGATATACAAGAAGCATGAATTTGGAATGGTGTGTTCCATATGCTATAGGAAGTGGGGGCTTGTGAAGGACCCAATTGGCAGGTTTTACTTTCTGTTGTACCACATTCACAGATTTGTCAGTGTACGCAACAAGGAAAATATCAGAAAGAGTGACAAATACACTATAGACAGGATATATACCTTAAGGTGATCTTCTGTAGCACCACTTTCTCCATGAACAACAAGGACATGTGGGACTTTCCTCAAGCTTGGGCATGCTACAAATGAGGAAAATTTGTATTTCTTATATAACAAGCTTGGCATGTTAGCCTTGTGTAAAATATAACCAAACAAAAACACAGTTGCATGGGACATTTAAATTGTTTCCTAATCAATCATCCAAAGTGCAAAGGAGTACAAGTTTAATAATAGTTGTAACTAGTCATTGAAAAAAAATTATATTTTTTTCCTTTTAGAGAAAATTACATCACACCCCTTTCTTGTCAAAAATTGCATATATTATAAGCTTAATTCAGATTAATTTTGACCTAAAATGTCATCTACATGTTATATGAAGTGCCTACCAACCAAAGGATAACTTCTCAAAATGTAAAGGCAAATGAAAATATTCTCTTTGTCAAGGTTCTTAGTTTCGTACCGTACCAACATTTTAAGTTTTGCTCGATATAATATGGTACGAGCGTACCGAGCGATAAGCCAGGGTGTACCTCTTGGGGTGTGTGTGTGTGTGTATATATATATATATATATATACAAAAAAATAATATAAAAAATAAGAAAAAGGAGGCGTACGCTGACTCGACGACGTCGCCTCCTTTTCTTCTCCTCGTCACGTCAGATAAGAAAAAGGAGAAGGCACAGTCTTCTCCTCATCTGCGGCGTTCGGCGAAGATGTCGAAAGCTACAAACATCTCCGAAAAACGCGATGAAAAAGAAGCCGAGCTGTCGCCTAATGAAAGCGAAGAAAACAAATAAACACCCTCGAACATAGGAATGAAAAGAGCAAGTAACAGACCAATGGGAAGCGTCGAGGTTCTCCCGATTCTCCCGATTCTTTAAGTGTCTTCTCCCTCGACGCTTCTTCTCCTCTCACCGTAGCCAAGTTGATACCGCCCGGTAGCGGGCAGCGACGGTCGAAATCGACAGTTACAGACATGTTTCGGGTGGTAACGATCGAAATATCGACCGTTACCACCGATACAACCCCGTATCGTCCGATACGAGGCTAGATCAACAGTACTACCCGGTAGCAAGCGGTCCGCGTACCGGTCTGCTGGTGAACCGGTACATACCACCCAGTACGGGCAGTATCATTCAAAATTAAAATCCTTGCTCTTTGTTATGTTATTACTTTCTTTTCTATTGTCTCAATTACTACTTTTTGATGCACTTACAAGTACATGCATTTGATATAAATAATTAGAGAAATAAGTACAAGAACTAATGGTTCTGATATATTATCTTGATAATCAGCCTAGTCTCCACACAAAATAAAATCAATTTTACCTTGTACTTTAGTTTGTTTGCACCATTAGGCTGCCATTTAAGTGGTTATGACATGAAGAAACACATGATTTCAGCTGATTCATAAGAATTTCCATCACAACTCATATTTCGGTTAGCTTTACTTATGAATAACTATCCAAAGTCGTAAAAATTTTGGCCGTGATTCTGCAACCCAATTAGGTGTATTTTTATTATCCCATTCCTCTGAAAACCTTCATGGACCGTGGCCCATAACCCCATAAACATCTTCCTCATGATGCCCAATTCCAATTACCAAAAACCAAGGGCACTTCATCACTGATGATCCACCTCTAGCCATGATAACCACACCACCCCCACCCTCAAGACGAACACACATTGTAGTTTTACAAAAATTGATATCACAACCTTAGAGAATTAATTCTTTTTGTCATTTCTATTGTTTATTTTCCCCCTTTTTCCACTATGTTGGAGACAACTATCTGTTATCCTAGCATGCTTTGGTGTATCATGTCACCACAGAATGGGACATTGCACATATCAATCCAGCCAAGAACTACCAGATGTGTGTGTGTGTGTGTGTGTGTGTGTGTGTGTGTGTGTGTGTGTGTGTGTGTGTGTGTGTGTGTGTGTGTGTGTGTGTGTGTGTGTGTGTGTGTGTGTGTGTGTGTGTGTATATATATATATATATATATATATATATATATATATATATATATATATATATATATATATATATATATATATATATATATATATATATATATATATATATATATATATATATATATATATATATATATATATATATATATATATATATATATATATATATATATATATATATATATATATATATATATATATATATATATATATATATATATATATATATATATATATATATATATATATATATATATATATATATATATATATATATATATATATATATATATATATATATATATATATATATATATATATATATATATATATATATATATATATATATATATATATATATATATATATATATATATATATATATATATATATATATAACCCCATAAACATCTCCTCATGATGCCCAATTCCAATTACCAAAAACCAAGGGCACTTCATCACTGATGATCCACCTCTAGCCATGATAACCACACCACCCCCACCCTCAAGACGAACACACATTGTAGTTTTACAAAAATTGATATCACAACCTTAGAGAATTAATTCTTTTTGTCATTTCTATTGTTATTTTCCCCCTTTTTTCCACTATGTTGGAGACAACTATCTGTATCCTAGCATGCTTTGGTGTATCATGTCACCACAGAATGGGACATTGCACATATCAATCCAGCCAAGAACTCCCAGAGTAACCAGACAAACACAGTGAATCCTTGGTCTGCTTCGTCAATTGTTAAACAATTTATTGGACTATTCGAGTTATGTTTAGATAGAAACTTTACCATACGCTCGGTACAGGAGGTACATACCGGTCTAATAGAGGACTGGTATAGCCGGTACAATGGTACATCTTAGTGTACCATGTGTCAATATGCTCGGTACAGTTCGGTACATACCATACCGACAGTTGATCGATATAACGGTATGATATGGTATCATATAAGGTAGGCAATTTCGAATGATACCGCCCAGTATGGGCGGTACGTACCGGTCCGACGGCATACCGGCATGCGGACCACCCGCAACCGGGTGGAACGTTATCCGATACGGGGTAATATCGGGCGGTAACGATCAAAATTTCGACCATTACCGCCCGACACAACTCGATAACAGTTGATTTCAACCGTTACCACACTGTAACAGTGCTACAATGCTCCAATGGTCAAATTGACCGTTGGAGCCCTTTTTCATAGTATTTAAACTCTTCTTCTCCCCTATTTTACTTCATTAGATTCTCATACTCTCTTAAACTATCTCAAACTCTTTTTTCTCTTCTAAACTCTACAAAACAACGATTTGTGAATTCAATCGAGGCTAATTTGGGAAGATTCAGAGGAAGAACTTTCTAATCAAGAGGTATGTATTCTCTTTCCTTAACTAGAGAGTAATTAAGATCTTTAGTATTATGATTAGTGTGTTTCATGCATATTAAATATTGAAAAACATTTATGATAGTAAAATAAGTTTAATTAGGTTTTATTAAAATTATTTAATGCTGCGATTAGTCATTTTAATGATGATTTAATCGAAATTTGTTCGATTTTATGTCAATTCAATGTTTTTAATACCTATTAGGGTGTTTACCATGTTTATAGTGTTGAAAGAGAAGTAATTAGTAAAAAATTAACTATGTTAATCATGTAATTAGTGTATCTAATGATGATTTTATCATAATTTGAATCATATTAGATCAAAATTACATTTTTAACATTTCTTTTATGTGTTTGACATATATATGATGGTAAAATAGGTTTAATTAGGTTTTATTAAAGTTATTTAATGCTGCGATTAATCATTTTAATGATGATTTAATCGAAATTTATTCGATTTTATGTCAATTCAATGTGTTTAATACCTATTAGGGTGTTTGTCATGTTTATAGTGCTGAAAGAGAAGTAATTAGTGGAAATTAACTATGTTAATCAAATGATTAGTGTATCTAATGATGATTTTATCATAATTGGATCAAAATTACATATTTAATGTTTCTTTTATGTATGTAACATATCTATGATGGTAAAACTGGTTTAATTAGGTTTTATTAAAGCTATTTAATGCTACGATTAGTCATTTTAATGATGATTTAATCAGTGATTTAAAAAGACGCTCGGGCGCTCGCCTAGGCGCTCGGGCGAGGCTCGAGCGCCTCGCTTCACTTCCAAGCGGCGCGATTCAAAGAGACGCCGCCTGGGCGCTCGCCCAAGCCCAGGTGCTGGGTGCTTCGGGCGAGCGCTTGGGGTAAACCAGGAGACCGAACCAACGTTTTAGGTCTGGTTCGGTCTTCGGTGCTTTAGTTGGTTCAATCGAACCAATTAAAGCACCGATATCAGCTGTCGCTGCCCAACCCTAACCCTGCTCGTTGCCGCTGCCACTCCCGCTCCCGCTGCTCGCCGCTGCTCGCTACCGCCGCCGCTGTCGCCACTCCCGTTGTCGTTGTCGTGACCTACATCCACTTTGTTGATTCCTCTTTCGTCGAGGCCACCGGCATCCACTATCGGTCTTCTTTCAATGAGCGAAGACCAACTACCCTTTTACACCCCTCTTCTCCTTTTCACAGGTTTATGAGACAACCTTTTACAACCCTCTTTTACAAGGTATCCCTCTCACACCTCCCTTGGAACTCTCTCTAAGCTTTGGGAGGGAACTCAATTTTCTAAGGTTTCAACTTTAGAATCAAAGGGTTTTGCTCAATATTTCTTGTTAATATATGCAAGAATAGCTGGGATATTTATAGGCCCCAAATATATTCAAATTTGGAGCCCAAAATTCAAACCCCCGAAATTTCAGGGTACGGGCGGTACCACCGCCTGCAATCTGATACCACCACCTAGAAGACTATGCTGGGCGGTACCATCACCCAGATTGGCGGTACCACCGCTTGACACAGTCTCGAAGATTGTGCCACAATGGTTTCACCTGTTTGGTCACTATTTGGGCCTTTCTCTTGGCCTAACCGGCCCAAACTTAGGCCCAATTGTCCCCTAATTGGGTTGGCCCAATTCTAATCTCAATTATATGCTAACTACGAATTTTAAGACATTTACTAAACTAAACAGAGTCCATAAGTCAAGTTTTCTTCCAGCGAGCTTTTGGCGAACTTCCGATGATCTCTCGACAATGTTCCAGCAGACTCCCGACAAGCTCCTGGACTTCACGATGATCTTCTTGGCGAGTTCCGACGAGCTTCTTTGGCAAGCTTCAGGACTTCTCAGTTGGTTCTGGCAGAACTTCCGACGAACGTCCGGACTTCCGATGACCTCTCGAACTCCCAATTAAATCGTGTTCTTGACTCCGGGACTTCATTTTGCTTTATGCCTTGCTATCGTAGTTAATCCTGCACATGTAAAAACACACTTCGATCTAGACAATTAATACTAAGCATGAATCATGTTGTCCGGCATGTCATTGGTCCATCGACGCTTCATCCGATTCTTTGGCGCATCATCCTCTCTTGCAGCCTATTGCCCAATCGACTAGTTGACTCCGCAATTGCGATATCCTTAGCGCAATATCCGCTCTTCTTGGCCCGATACCCGAACTCATGGCCCGAAGCCTTTTGTCGATACGTCGACCGATCCTCCGACTTGACGTTCAATCTTCTGACATGTTCCACCGGCCCAACATGATTTTTCCTGCTTTAATTGTCTCAACCTAATCGAAGCATCCTGCGTCACTCAAAACGCAAATCAAATCATAAACACTTATCAATTGGTTTCATCATCAAAATACGAGATTCAACAATCTCCCCCTTTTTAATAATGATAACCAATTGATAACGGAGTTAACCTTAACTCCCCCTATCAATGTGCCATATTGATAGAACATTGAATTAAAGCTAAATTCAAGTTATTACAAATTTCATCATGAATATTTGCAACACGTCATCATGCATAACATGATCATACTTCTCCCCCTTTGTCATCAATAAAAAAGAGAAGTATAACTTTCAAGTGTTTGAGATATTATAGTTCAAATCATTGCATAATAAATCTCAAGTTTAATCAACATGTAAGCTAGCAGATTTTATGAGTTTTGCAAGTTTGTAAATTTTGCTAGATGTGTAAGTTAACATTTTTGCTTCTTAAGATTGCAAGCTAACAAATCTTGGTGATGTTCAAGATAGCAACTTCTACATCATATTAGAACATGTAAGCTAGCAAATTTACGATATACAAGTTTTACAACATACAAGCTAGCAAATTTTATATCATTTTAGAGCATGTAAGCTAGCAATATTTGAGACATAAGGTTAAGCAAGATTTTGCTTCTCTTTATGATATGCAAGCTAGCAAAATTAGAGATGTGCAAGTTTAGGATATTTACTTTCTTCTTGTATTGTGCAAGCTAGCATCTTTTATCTCCCCCTTTGTCATTGTCAAAAAGAAGAGAAGACCCTTTACATCAATTTTCAAATTATGACAAAGGTAAAGTAACAAAGATGAAAATCAAGTCGTGAATGTCAAAACAATTTTTCATCATGAATATTTCATCATTGCATGCATCAAAATAATATCATGAGTGTTTCATGTAATCATATCATCACATGAAGAATATCAAAAAAAACTTGGTGATGAGATATACTTCATAAATTCAAAGAATTTTATATAATAAAATTCAAGTCATAAACCTTAAAAGATGTCATGAGAGAACACATAAACGATCTTGATTCATGTATAATATCTCTCAATTCATTATGAATCATAAAAATTATAATTCCGAAAAATCATGATTCATTTGGACAAAAAGATCATCGACTTATGCATTTGAATAAATATTTTTAAATCATCACTTCAACTCATCATGTATAATTTCAAGATGTAAAATCATCAAACATAATGCAATTATTTATTTTCAAAACATTAATCATTATTTTTAATTCATTCAATTTGTCAAATCAACACAATATCATGAGGATTGCATGATTTCATATCATCACATGAAGGGATAGCAAGAAAAATTGGTGATGAGATATGCAAATCATGAAGACAAATTGTGAATATTAAGAGACATATTATGATTCTTTTTAGATAACTCAAATAGTGAAAAAAAAAGAATCATAGTAAACAATCTTGATTTATAAAAAGAATACTCAAGTTATAATTCCGAGAAATCAAGAGAAACCGTGATTCATTTTAACAAATCTCCTCTTAAATAAATAACGTAAAAAATTCTTAAGAGATCATGAAAAATCTTGATTCATATAAAAGATTTCATGAGAAATTATAATTTCGATAAAACTCATTCAAATTCATCAAATCATTTTCATAGTCCAAGAGATTCACAAAAGCATAATATACATGGATTCATTAATCTTTTATCGAAAAATCAATAAGATAGAGATGTTCCATCTTAAGTTATTGGTTTCATACAAGTATGCCTTTTATCTTTTTATTGCAAATAAAAACATGCATCAACTTTTAGGATCGAAAAATAAATTTCATCATAAAAATCATCCATCTTGTTTAAAACTGAAAAAGCAACTTTTGTTGTAACAAAGAGAAAGATACCATAAATAAAAAAATCATTATGCATCATTTTGAATTGATTTCATCAAACATAAAGCATTTTCCATCAAGATCATTTGTTAGGAGTACAAGTATTATATTTATATCTAATACTGTTACATCATTAAACATCAAGTATGATTTCATAAGGCATTCAAAATCATTTTGTTTGTTTATCATAAAACATGTAATTTTCATGGTTATTTTTGAAATCACTAAAAAGGTAAGCATGATCCCAATTTTTTTTCATTTTCATTACATTATTAAACATGAAATTTTTAAGAAAAATAATTAAAAACAACTCATGAAAAGCATCATGTAATTTTGAAATAAACTAAAGGGATTTTGATTACCTCGTCGTCGAAAGCCGTTAAGGCGTAGTTTGCCACCTTGCCTTTGTTGACTTTCTCCTCATCTTCGGAGGAGCTCGATTCATCCCAAAGTGCTTCCCTCTTCTTGCGTTCATAGCAAGTAGTTGCATTCTTTTTGTCCTTTAATTTTTGTTTTATGAACTTTTTAAATTTCATAGTGAGAAGTTCAAGGGAGGACGAATGAGAGAAAGTCCCTCTTGAAAACCGAAAAGAGTCATTTCTCTTGGGTGTTAAACCAAATGAAAAATACGAGGCTCTGATACCAATTGTTAGAAAAAGAGTCAGCACTAAGAGGGGGGGTGAATTAGTGCAGAGGTAAAAATTACGTCGGTTCAAAACTTCGTTGCGATTAAATCCGTTTCCGACGAAAAATCATTTCGTAAAGGTATTAACTTTGAAAGCGTACGGAAAAGCGTAGTGGATGTAAAGCAAGTAAAGTAGTTTGCAGTAAAATAAATTGCATAAGAGAAACGCAAACCAGATTTTTATAGTAGTTCGGTCGTCGTGACCTACATCCACTTCGCCGATTCCTCTTCTGTTGAGGCCATCGGCATCCACTATCGGTCTTCTTTCAATGGGCGAAGACCAACTACCCTTTTACACCCCTCTTCTCCTTTTCACAGGTTTAGGAGACAACCTTTTACAACCCTCTTTTACAAGGTATCCCTCTCACACCTCCCTTAGAACTCTCTCTAAGTTTTGGGAGGAGGGAACTTAACTTTCTAAGGTTTACAACTTTAGGATCACAAGGTTTTGCTCAATATTTCTTTTTTTTTAATCCATGAGAGAATAGCTGGGGTATTTATAGGCCCCAAATAGATTCAAATTTGGAGCCCAAAATTCAAACCCTCGAAATTTCAGGGTACAGGCGGTACCACCGCCTGCAGTCTGACACTAGGCAGTACCACCACCTAGAAGACTGTGCTGGGCGGTACCACCGCCCAGACTGGCGGTACCACCACCTGACACAGTCTCAGAGACTGTGCCACGACTGTTTCACCTGTTTGGTCACTGTTTGGGCCTTCTTAGCCCAACCAGCCTAAACTTGGGCCCAACTGTCCCCTAATTGGGTTGGCCCAATTCTAATCTCAATTATGTGCTAACTACGATTTTTAAGACATTTACTAAGCTAAACAGAGTCCGTAAGTCAAGTTTTCTTCCGACGAGCTTCCGACGATCTTTCGGTGAACTTCTGATGATCTCTCGGTAATGTTCCAACGGACTCCCAGCAAGTTCCTAGACTTCACGATGATCTTCTTGGCGAGTTCCGATGAGCTTCTTTAGCAAGCTCCAAGACATCTCGGTTGGTTCTGGCAGAACTTCCGACGAACGTCCGGACTTCCGACGAACTCTCGAACTTTCAACGAAATCGCGTTCTTGACTCTGGGACTTCATTTTGCTTTATGTCTTGCTATCGTAGTTAATCCTGCATATGTAAAAACACACTTCGATCTAGACAATTAATACTAAGCATGAATCATGTTGTTCAGCATGTCATTGGTACATCGACGCTTCATCCGATTCTTCGACGCATCGTCCTCTCTTGCAGCCTATTGCCCAATCGGCCAGTTGACTCCGCAACTCCGATATCCTTGGTGCAATATCCGCTCTTCTTGGCCCAATGCCCGAACTCATGGCCCGAAGCCTTCTGTCAATACGTCGATCGATCCTCCGACTCGACGTCCAATCTTCTAACATGTTCCACCGGCCCAACACGATTCTTCCTGCTTTAATTGTCTTAACCTGATCGAAGCATCCTGCGTCACTCAAAACGTAAATCAAATCATAAACACTTATCAATTGGTTTCATCATCAAAATACGAGATTCAACATATCCTGATGAGAAAAAATTATACATATTGATTATCAATTATAATTAATGTTAATTATTTGTTATGCTAATAAAATCTTATTTATATCTTTTCGCAGTCAAGTGGTGGCTACAATTTAAAGGGGATGCACCACATTTAAGGAAGGTTGTTGTTCGTGTACTTTCACAGACAACAACATCTAGTGGTTACTAACGTAATTGGTCAACGTTTGCATTGATTTATACGAAGGTCTGCAACAAACTCTCCTACAGACGGTTAGAGAAACTAATATATATCCATTATGACATATGGCTAAGATTACGATGCGCTGAGTTGGATAAGGAGCCAGAGGAACCAGATATTGATCTCATTGACCTCCAATTCTACAACGAAGATTCAGAGCCAACGTTAGATTGGGTTGAAGTAGTAGAAAATCAAGAGGATCCTCTACTTGATGAGGCGAGAGATCCTCAACGTCCTTCAC
>CM017193.1:27846726-27889226 GCA_004837865.1 Musa balbisiana | reverse complement strand
TTGACTCACACTGATGTCCCACACCAGTCCATCAGCACATAAGAACCTAGTAGAAAAACAATTTTGCAATCCTTGGTGCTGGGAATACAAAAGCAATTAATGCATGCCATTTAGCCTGGTACAAACTATGTCAGATGAAGTAGAAGATACGAATAAAGCATACCTGTATGACATCTCCAATAGTAACTGAGGAGGAATTTGCCCATGCAGGAAGGCCTTGTACTTGCATGAGCCGAAATGTCAAAGATAATCTCTCTTTGGGAACCCTAAAATGACGAATGGCTTCTATTGCATCACATGATGTAAAGAAAGCTGTTTTGAACTGAGGATCACATGACTTGGAAGCCTCAATCGAATTATCTTGTCTCAAGCCATCATTTTCCTGATAATACAAACCAGATAACACAAGGATCCAAATAGAAACAACTGGCTCTGTTTAGCTTAGTCGAAAAAAAAAGGGGGCTGTAGTTACTTAATCATATAAAACATCAGAAATCTACCTTGGTTATACATAAGCAGAACAGAAAGAAAAAAGAGAAAAGATAGAGCATCTTAGCAAGTTTGCCCAAGTAAAGGAGATATTAAAACAGAACAATATGTCAACACCTTCAAACTTCGAAGAGACAAGCAGATACAGTCATATAGATACTCCATGATACATATTTATAAGCGTGAGACAGTACCAGCACCAAATTTCAAATGCATTATTCAATTGCAATCATATACTAGTTAGAGATGTTTCCTTAAAAAATAAATGAGCAAGCAATGCACAGGACTCCTGCAATGCCAGATCTAGAGAGCTCAGCATATGCAGCCTCACCTCTCCAAGTAGAGGGGCTGTTTCCAAGGGTAAAAACCTAGTCAACCAAGTGGTAAAGACGCTAGTGATTTAAAAAGCGCTAGGCGC
Source organism: Musa balbisiana (assembly GCA_004837865.1). Taxonomy (NCBI): domain Eukaryota; kingdom Viridiplantae; phylum Streptophyta; class Magnoliopsida; order Zingiberales; family Musaceae; genus Musa; species Musa balbisiana. Next base: position 27,888,319 of record CM017193.1, on the reverse strand, counting down.
CAAGGTCCAAAAACGCCCGAGGCGCTAGGCACTCGCCCAGGCGCTCGCCCGAGCGAAGTGAGACGCTAAAATACAAAAATATATAATATAATTAATAAATAAAAGTATTTAAAATTTTAAATAAAAATATGTTATCAAATTAAGAAAATTTAAGATACAAAATCACAATGTCACATTAATAAAAAGTTTCAAAATTCAAAACAATAAAATTTTACATCAAAGTTATTCATCATAATCAATATTATCGTCATTTTCACACAAATCATCTTCATTGAATTCGTCATCTTCCTCTTGTCCTTCCTCTTCATCAAAATATATTTCATTCTCTATGTATTCAACAATAGCAGGAGCCGAGCTTGATGCTTTTGCACTCATTTTTCTTTTTGTTATCTGTCTTATATATGTTTGTAATTCTCCAACACCTGAAGTTCTTGCCACATCTCCCCATGTCAATCTATCATCTTCAAATACAAGCTCGTATTCGGCATCTTGCAAGTTAGCACCCATTTCTCCCACCAACCACTCATTTGAATCATCATTATCTTGTAATGAGATTGGATCAATTCTATTTTGCAAATTATGACGACCCTTCAAAACTTGTTTATACTTTATGTAAACAAGATTGTGTAATCGTTGATGTTCCAACCGATTTCTTCTCTTTGAGTGAATCTATCATGTCATATAATTTAAAAATATATTAAAAATACATCTATCTAAATAAATTAATTAATTAAAACAAAAATATTTAGTGATCCTTACATGCTCAAAGACACTCCAGTTTCGCTCACAACCCGAGGCACTACATGTCAAAGTAAATACTTTAATAGCAAATTGCTGTAAGTTCGAGGTGGAATTTCCAAATAGACTCTACCATTTAGCTGTAAAATTTATGTTATTATTAGCAATAACATAGTAACACACTATAGATGAAATTAATTATATCAAATTATTAATACCTGGAGACGTAGTTGTCCTGGATCGAACGACTATTAGAATTCCAAAAAGACCTTCGGCATTTTTATATAAAGATAATTCACGAATAATCTTATCTTGCACCTCAAGGCTTGAAACTAATCTTGCAATGCACTGATATAACATATCCAAAACTTCTACATCAAACCCAATAGATTTAATCTTATAAAAGAATTCAAGGTTCAAATAATATCCTGCTGCATGTAAGGGACGATGAAGTTGTTTCATCTTTCGTCAATGATTGTAAAAATTTTCTCATATTTTTCTTCATTTTCATTAAAAGACCTTTTAATCGTCTCATTTGTTCTATCCATAGCCTCATAAATATATCTCATTGCAGGCTTATTTTCATTATCCACCAATCTAAGGACTCAAATAAGATAGCTCATTACCTTTAATATATAAACTACATGATTCCAAAATGATGGCATTAAAATGATATCAGTAGCCCTTTTGCCTTTTGCTTCTTTTGTTCATTTGCTTGTCACTCATTTCTCAGAGGTAAATATGTTTCTCATATTATGTTTTTGACGATGCACGCTCTGTAATGTCAAGAATGAAGTAGCAAATCGGGTGACACCAGATCTTACTAATTCTTTGTTCCCTGTGAATTCTCTCATCATATTCAAAGCCCCAATATGATTATAAAGAAATCTAACAAAAATTGCCCTTTCTAAGGTTTTCTTGATGTCCAAGATCTTTCTAATATCCTCCAACATTAAATCAATACAATGTGCCACACATAGAGTCCAATATAATTGTTATCTTTTTGTTTCAAACAATTTACCTGAGACAAAGGATAACAAAATTGATAAGACTTAAGAGTTTAACATATTTAATTGAAGATAAAATAATTAAAAAAATTCAAAAGATGAATATTACCAACTAATACATAGTTATTTCCATTGTCGATTATGATTTGAACGACATTTTATTCTCCAATTTCTTCCACAAACTTGTCAAGTAAATCATATATCTTGTCTCTAGATTTTACAAAAGATAAAGCATCTATTGACTTCACAAACATAGTCCCTAAAGAACAGTTAACCATAAAATTAATTATACTCCTGCGTCTCCTGTCAATCCAAACATCTGACATAATAAAGCAACCATGTGTTGCCCATGATTCTTTATGACCCTTTAGTAAGTCATTTGTATAATTCAACTCTTTTTATAATAATGGAACTCGTATCTCATAATAACTTGGAGGTTTTAATCCCGCACCATATCTTTCAATAGCTTTAATTATTTCCTTAAAACTGTCTAAACGAGTTGTACTAAGGGGAAAACCAGCCTGATAGAAGAAGCGAACAATGTGCTGAATTGTTCTTCCTCTTATTTCTTTATCACAAGCATCACTTATATTTGTTTGTCTGAATTTTGAGCCTCTTGCTTGCCCTTGTTGCTTTTGTGATCCTTAAAACATATATAGATCCATCGGTCCTTTTTTACCCTTCTTAGTACTCATAACTTCTTTTTCTTTTTTGTCGTATACTTTTTTCCCACTTGGGTTAATACTCATAGAATAATCTTCTTCTTTATCCCTGAGATGTTCAATATTGTCTTCTGATAAATTCCCGTAAGATTCATTCTTTTGCGTCTTCTTTTCATTCATATAACTCAACAACTCTTCTTTTACCTCAGGTGAACACTTTTTGCAAGCTGTTGCATTCTTGAAATTTCCTACTAGATGTTGTTTTGCACAAAACATACCACCTCTAGTAGTCTTATCGCAGAACATGCAAGTCACTGCATTATGATCTTTCGGATCCTTTAGATAATTATACTTCTATGCAAGATCTTTTTTTGATGTCATTGGAGACTCTATTGAGCTGCTTTGTACACTTTCCATTTATCCTGAGACCTAACAATAATTTCAAATAAATAAAAATTAACAGTATTAAAATCAAAATAATATATTATTAATCTAATAAATACAAATACTGTTACTAGTATACAATTAACAGTATACTATATACTATTAACAGTATACTTTCGAATGAGAAGAGAAGCGAAAGAGAAGAGAACAGTGTAAGGGAAGACCGAGGATGCTGATTGAGAAAAGCGGGAGCGGCAACGGCGAGCGACGACAGTAGCAATGGCAACAATAGCAGCGAGCGACGGGAGCGGCGAGCAGCAACAGTGGCAGCGACAACAACGAGCAACGGCAGCGACAACGGTAAAAGCGAGCAGCGACAGCGACAGCGAGAGCAGCGAGTGGCGATAGTGGCACTGGCAGCAGCGAGCAGCGGCGATAGCGTGAACGGCGAGCAGGGTTAGGGTTGAGGAAGTCACACTAATATCGGTGCTTTAGTTGGTTCAATTGAACCAACTAAAGCATCGGAGATCGAACCAGACCTAAAATGATGGTTTGGTCACCTGATTTAACCCAGGTGCTCGCCCGAAGCGCCCGGTGCCTGAGCTCAAACGAGCGCCCAGGCGACGCCTCTTCGAAGCGCGCCGCCTGGAAATGAAGCGAGGCGCTCAGGCCTCACCTCGCCTCGCCCGAGCGCCTAGGCGAGCGCCCGAGCGCCTTCGAGCGCCTAGGCGAGCGCCCGAGCGCCTATTGAAATCACTGAAAGACGCAGCCTTATTATGGCACCAACGCTCATCTTCTTCAGCTAAATCTCATCCAAAAGGTTCCCTTAAGTGTTACAACAGGGAAGTTTGTTTGGTCTTCTAATAATCAACTAGTAACTATACAATGCCTTAGGAGTTGTCTTTTTGAGTAATCAATCAACATGATTCTAGGAGAATCTGGAATCAGGATCACTTATAGTGTTGTACTTAAACTTTGAGCAAATAACAAGCATTATCCAGATGGTCTACAAAAATATTTGAAATATGAACTTAATCATCACAAAGTTCCATATTAGTATGCAAGAATTGGTAAACATTAAAAAGAACTAGCAATATTGATTTGTTGCAAAGGATAAGTGCTTAAGGCAAGATTTGAGCTCAGAACCTTACGATATACTGTCAGGATCTTTACCAGTTAAGCTAGCAGATAGCCTGACTCCTTCAAAAAATATATCAGACGAAGATTCAAACCCTCAACCTTTGATAAGTGGGGAAAATATATTGGGTGAGAATTTGAACCCTCAACCTTTAGTAAGTGGGTCCAATACACCACCACCAGACCAATGTTTAATATATCTTTATTTAATTACCAAACCAATATTTAAGTACTGGAAACACCTATACGAAGAAAAACTTATCCTGACAGAAATTATAGGTTCCCAGCTGCTAATTCCAGTCCGTGGAAAAGAACTGATTGGAGGTGTCCACAAAAGTGGCCTGAATTAACCTTACAAGCTTCTAATTCAACATCAAGCCTGCAGATACTATTTTAGAACTTATCTATCATTGATCCAGTGTCCTTAAAGTCATGACACAGAGACAAAGTCCTTTCCAACTTAGCATTCTCCATTTCCATTCCTAAAAATGGAGTAAACAGTACAGTTCAACCGGAAATAAAAAACAGAACCAAACATGAATCAATAATATATCCATTCATAATATATAGAAGATATGCTCATGCAAAAACAATCAACAGGCTAGAAAGAATGTAATAGATGGAAAGTAATTTAACTTAACACCTGCAAAGTACTTGAAGAAAATTCATATTCATCAGCTCGTCGCTTTCTTTTAATGACTGAAGTCTCACCATCACAGAGTCTTTTTTCTATTTTTAAGACACTTGAATCTATTTTTGAAGATGATGCATGTTCAGTTCCAGCCTTTACATACTTAAACATATAATGACCAGGAATCAACTCAATAATGTCACCATCATCAAGCTTCACTTTCTCTTGGGAGGAGAGCTTCTTTCGTTGACCCCCACATCTGAATATTATTGGATTTGGTCCTTCCTGCAAGGCCAAGCAAAATCTGAACCAGAGAGCTAATAGAAAATGTATAACATCTAATTACCAAATTGGTAAAAAAATAAAAACTACAGGTTTGAATTCCTTTAAATCCTTTGGATTAATAAGATCTTCTGAGAAATACAAGTAATAGCACAAGGTTAACAATATGCACGGATGGGAGGTCACTAGTAAATTCTATCATCAATAATGATGGTTGGCAAATAGCTGTTGACAAATTTAATGTTGTCTAAGTTACATACGAACCACAACAACTTCCGCTGAGCCATCAAATGATGCTTGCAAGCTGATATGTTTGCGACTAACTCGCTTGTCAGAGACATTAAGGTTGTTGCGACCAACAAAATTAGCTCCTTCAAAAATTGGTACATTTGAGGCCAAACAGCCAGCAATGAGGTTTCTTTGACATGAAACTAAGGTACCAATTATCACCTGTAATATAAAAAACAGTAGTTACTGGAATCATATGCGATGAGCACAATGCAACAGATCAGCAACATAAACTCAGCTACAAGTCTCATTTAAAACACAATTAATGTGTATATAGAAAGCACAAGAATTACATTATAATGCGTATGCAGCAATTTTTATTGAAATAAATCATGGAAATGATGGTGCGATGATGGAAAACATCTAGGTGTGTGCTACAAGACCAATAAACTGACACCAAACTAAGGGTACCAATCATAAAGATGTCCACTCCATTCATACAATCATAAAATTTGTTTCCAAATAACAAAAGGCAGCCTAGTGGCCAGTGCACAAGACTCCCACTGCAGGATCAGATGTTTGTAACTGTATCCTCACATGTGAAGAGCTTGTTTCTCTGAATAAAGCCCATGATACCCATGTTGAAAAGGTGTAACCGTACCATTGAACTGAGGTCCAAATTTGATATTTGAATAACATTTTAACCATGTTTGGCTATGCTGTAGCAACAAAGCAGACAACACAGACATGGTTGTTAGATTTTTGAGGAATATGCAGGGAAACCAAGATTTAATGGGACATATCCATTATTTTCCACTCTTTGAAAAATGCATAACGCCTCTGCTCATCCAAACAATAGAAATATTTGTTTGTTTTAAGATTGTAGGGATATGCATATAAAACCAATAATACAAAGGATAGATCCATTGTTTTCTACCTTTTTAAGCGCATGTATGTAAAATTTAACTATGGAAAAATATTTGTGATATCCGTGATTTTCTCTTAAGTGATTAGATAAGTGGTGGGGGCTGACAAAACTCACTCCAACTATCAAACTGTATATGTATTGTACCTTTTTATGGCATTTAGTCCATTTAACGTGCCTATAAAAGTTTACATGGTTACGGTTTCTGAATAACCTGCAGTAGGATGACTGAGCTCAGGACGCACACTGATAAAAAATAAATTTGCCTTTCACTATTGTCACTTCATAACTAATCTTACTTACCAGATAAACTATCCAACTCATTATAGATACTTGATGATGATGGCCTCCTAAAGAGTAAAGAACGGAAAGCCTGAAAAAAGAAAACACATGAAAGCAAGAACGTGCAAAGTGATCCCAAAGATCAATTTAAACACAAGCCCTAAGAAAACAAGCTATAAAGATCCAATCTTTTCAAGAATTTATTCTCGACCTACATTGCTAGGTACAATGACCTTCTCCTCATCCGACCATGGCAGCGAAGATATATCAGAAAGGATTCAGAGACTCGTCAATGGCACACATCATAGGTTAGAAACAGTTAAAAGGAACAAACGACAGAAAGCAAAATCTTTAAATATCAACGATATGTAGAAAAGATTTCACGGGAAAAAGAGAGCACACGTAGAGTGATACCAATGATCAACTAAAAGACAAGTCCTAAGAAAACAAACAGGATCCAATCTTTTCAAGAACTTTATTCTCGACCCAAATTGCTTGGTACAATGACCTTCGCCTCATCTAACCACGGCAGCCAAAGACGCATCGGAAAGGCTTTAAAGACTTAGTTAAATGACACACATCAGAGGGTTAAATCAATCAAAGAAACGGTAAACTCATACAAACGAGTAAAATAAAATAGAAGCAATGTTTAATTTGAAACATTCAAAGAAATTAAGGCAAAGAAGATTTGCGAGGGAAGTACCCGAGACTCGGCCATGAGAAAAGAAGGTTGAAGAAGAAAAGCCTTCTCTTTTCCCCCTTCAGCAACAATCTGCAGCAATCGGAAGCGATCGAGATGGGGAGGGAACGGGAGAAACCCTAGGTCGCCCACCACCGGGGGAGGGCGCCGACGTTGCAGCGGCCACTCGACGCATTCATTCTGTTTCAAGAATCACGGACGGAGCGGCTGCCGAGACATTTAGAACGGGGGTACATGCGATCGCATATTATTTCAACGGCGGATCTAAAAGTCTCTTGGAGATCCAACGGTACTCAATGTCGCCCTTGGTTAAAGAATCGAGCGCGTGTCCGAATGACAAGAAAGTGTAGGGTGTTCTATTAGGCACGGAAAACCCATGTCGGTGCCACGTCGCCATACAAGGGGTTGCACGAATCGCGAAGAAGTTGAGGATATGCGTGTCTTGAGGATTTTGGGCCAATTGGATGATGTTTGGGTTAAGATTGGAGTCGAGGTCGCCTACTCACATTATCCATGAACCCATAAACCAAAGCGAAGAGGCAGTGAGACATCATTCATCTCTAATTTTTGTGATTTGGATCTCTACAAATGTTATCAAATGTGAAAAACTTGGCATGCTTTTTCAAAAGTATCAGATAAAGGCTTTGACTTTTGATGATGTTTTTTTAACTTGACTTTTGATGTATTTAATGTCATAAGTTTATGCAAAAATGACACGTGGAAAGAATGGTAAAAAGAATTGTTTCCTTTTTAATTTGAAAATTATACACATATATGAAGGAAAATAAAGTTAATAAATATATATATATATACATATAAATCCAAAAAAGTATATTTGATTGCAAATGCAAATTTTCTCACCAACTAATGCATAAAAGTTTTTAAAAATATATATGTAAAATCATGTATTAATTGGAAATAGGAATAAAGTTTAGAAAAGAGGATCGTCATGAAAATTTGACTAAAGATAATATCAGAAAAATGAACAATATTTCTTTACATTTAATATATACTTAGACATATCAAAACTAATAGCAAATATTTTTCAATTACATGAGGAAATCTCGCTGTTTTGTTGAGGAAAATTCTTCCTCTAACTTGTATAAATAAAGAGAACATATCAATGAGGAACAGGTTCTATCTTTAATTTCTATCTTCTATCATGGTATCAGAGCAATTCTTGCATTAGAAATTCTACTTCTCCTCAATCCACCGTACTATTCTTTTCCTCTTCAATTGTAGATCTCTTTCCATTGCGACTCCCCACTACTACTGCCATTGCAACCCTTCTTTTTCACTTCGTCAAGTCCTCCTATGGTCTCAGATGTCATCGTTGCCCTCGATGGCACTACCAATCAACCACGAAAGTCGCTGATGCCTTATATGTAAATCTGAGATCTCCCAAAGCCGGAGTATTCCCTGTGACTTATTAGAGACCCCACGGGCACGGCGCTGTCTTCTCCTCCACCAAGAACCTACTCTCCTCTACCTCGGCATACCTCTGGTGACATTGATCTGAAGTGACGATAGCTATTCTTATTGGGAAATCTTAGGGGCGACATCACATGTGTAGTAGAATAATAGAAAATAAAATCTCCGAATTCTCAAATATGTGTTCATCGTCGTGTGAAGATTTATGCGCAAAAAAATTCATAAAACTTAAAATTATGAATAAGATATATTGTGTTACATAGGGAGATTGTATATCTCTGAATCCCTACAGATCTCTAGAAGAGGGTAAAGGAGGTCAAGTGCCCTCCTTTCTAGCGGTGATCCACACAGCATGGCTGTGACAATGCTTCTCAAATCTCCAGGCCTGCTCTGAGGAGGAGAAGGGGAGGAGAATAGGAAAGGTAAACCAAAAAGGCTCTAGCATATGAACCACTAGTTTTTCCTATTTATAAATGTCCTCTATCAACTTAACCATAATGTATCATACCCTATTTGGTATTGGATCTCCATCTTACTACTCAAGTCTCTTAAATTAGTGGATCTCTATCCAATAATTCTTATTGGCTCTTATTGGATCTCATCCATATGATCCAATAATTCAAGGGTTTATTGGATATCCAATAAAATATGGGCTCCAACGGATATCACATATCCGAACCTCTACTCATCGCAATGTCTACCATATGTGCGTGACCCTCTAAGCACAATATTGAGCTAGTCATAAGTCATACATATCAGAACTCATTCTGGCTCAGTCAATTATTATCTCCATAATAATTCATTAGACTCATCGACTACAGACGTACTAGGCTACTACGTCATAGTCCCCAAATGATATAGGGGAATCCAATCCATTGGACATGTCTGTTCTTAGTTACCGTATACATATAGTCTCTCATCCATCTAATATCTTAGAGATCGTATACCGGATATGGTGCTATCAGACTCATACGATTTCTAATCGAGTCTCGCTCTAATCGGATTCTCCTAAAGAACTCTATCTCTCTCCATTCGAATGACATAGCTAGGGATTTGTTTGAGCAAGAATATATGAGATATTTCTCTCATGACACCGAGAGTGGATGATCCTCTATCGACACTCAATAGTCATCGTAAGATTGGCTACCACTCTCGATGACCGGTTGTGCTAGATCTGAAACCTCCAGACCTATGAGTCTGGTATCAAAGAGTGGAGTACTCATATAGGATATCCTTAGTATCTCAAGTTTAAGGACTAGATACACCACTAGGATTACGAAATCGCTGTCTGACAATAAGGTATAATCAACCATCCAGTATTCCATAAGCAGATCAATCAGTGAACTCGTTCTCCAATGAGCACATGTATTGTATCCCTAGTGTCCTCACACGAGTAGCTATGAGACCAGTTGCATCCATCATATGGATGGGTATACAGCACACCAGTATGTTCAGTTATCACGATGTCCCTCTCGAGTAACCTATGATCGGGATTATTTAGGATCTGTGTTTAAAGACGAATTGGTCTGATTATCATGATCTCATCATAATCCGATTCTCATTGCACACATCTATGGACATCATAATGTATTTAAGTAACAAGTAATATTAAGTGATAAAATGTCAAGTCACACGTGTCATCACTCACGTGATTAGCTTGCAGGGCACTTACGAATATTAATCTCCCAATTGACCTAAAGCCAATCACCTATGTGTCTGATCCCCATCAGACTCTTGTGACGCTTAAAGATAATCTGAGATGACGACTTTGTCAGTGGATCAGCAATGTTATCTTTAGATAGAACTCTTTCCACTACTACATCTCCTGGGATCACGATCTCCCTGAACAAGTGGAACCTCCTTAGAATACTTCTGATTAGACTTAGGTTCCCTCATTTGAGCAATCACTTCGTTGTTGTCACAATATAAGGGAATCAACTCCTCGTTGCCTGGCACGACTCCTAGATCTGTGATGTACTTCTTCATCCAAACTCCCTCCTTTGCTGCCTCTGTTGTAGTAATGTATTCCGCCTCTATGGTCGAGTCAGCAGTAGTATCTTGCTTGGAACTCTTCTAACACATTGCTCCTCCATTCAGGGTGTACATATACCCCAAATTTGACTTGCTATCATCAACATTAGATTGAAAACTCGAGTCATGTAGCCTTCCACCCTAAGGCTACTACCTCCATATGCTGGTAATAGAGTCCTTCTTAAGTACTTAAGGATACACTTTACTGCTTTCTAATGCTCCAAGCATGGATCCGCCTGATACCTGCTCGTGATACTCAGAGCATACACTATATCAGGCCTGGTACATAGCATGGTATACATGATAGACCCTATCGCTGAGGCATAGGATATCTTATCCATGTTCACCCTTTCTTCATGAGTCTTTGGGGACATACTCCTAGAAAGCGATATCACATGTCTCATCGGTATGTGACATCTCTTGAAATTTTTCATTCCAAACCTCTTGACAATGGTGTCTATGTACTTGGACTGGGATAAGCCAAGTATCCTCTTGTATCTATCTCTATAGATCCGAATCCCCAAGATATAAGATGCTTCCCCTAAGTCCTTCATGAAGAAGTGTCTAGATAACCAAGTTTTACTATAGATAAAATTCCTACATCATTCCCAATGATCAAGATGTCATCCACATATAACACTAAGAAGGTGATAGCGTTCTGACTTACTTTCCTGTACACACAAGGCTCATCTTCGTTCTTAACGAAGTCATAAGATCTGATTGCCTTATTAAATCTTATGTTCCAACTTCGGAAAGCTTGCTTTAGTCCATAAATGAATCTAAGTAACCTGCATATCTTATCTGGGTAGTCTTTGGACACGAATCTCTCGGGCTATATCATATACAACTCCTCATCGAGGTGACTATTGAATCTTATAATTATAATGTGTTATAATAGCCAATATAATTCAGATGGATTTTAGCATGGTTACGGGTGACAAGGTTTCGTCATAGTCAACATCTTAGTTTTAATGATACCCCTTAGCCACTAGCCTCGCTTTATATATCTCTAGTTTTCCATCTACTCCGATCTTCTTCTTAAAGATCCACTTGTAACTGATGGGTACAATACCCTTGGGTGCATCAACTAGGTTCCAAACCTTGTTGAAGTACATTGAATCCATCTCAGAATTCATGGCTTATTGACACTTCCCGGAGTCTATACTCATAATAGCCTCCTCATAGGTCTGAGGATCAATATCCTCAACATCCTCTCCTCCAATATGTCCAACATATCTCTCAGGAAGATGGGATATTCTACCGGACTTTCATAAAGTCAGAACTTGTGTGCTATGTACCTGAACAAACTTGAGCTAGGTTCTCCAACCTCATTCAACTCTATCATGCTCCTATTGTCTCCGCCAAGAATGTGTTCCTTCTCAAGGAACATCGTTCTCTTAGCTACAAAGACCTTTTGGTCCTTAGGGTGATAGAAATAATACTCACAAGTTTCCTTGGGGTATCCCACGAACTTGCACAACTCCGTCCTCGATTCCAACTTATCGGGGTTGTGTCTTTTAACGTGGGCAAAGCAGTCCCAAATCTTAATAACCATAAGATCGAGCTTCTTTTCTTTCTATATCTCATATGGTGTAGACACTACCGACTTAGTTAGAACTCCGTTCAGAAGGTAAGCTATGGTCTTTGGGGCATATCCTCAAAATAAGATTGGTAGGTCTGCGAAACTCATCATGGATCGTACCATGTCTAATAGTATATGATTCCTCCTTTCAGATACACCATTAAGTTAAGGTGTATAAGGAGGTATCCATTGAGATAGAATCTCATGGTCCTTGAGGAATTGGGTAAGCTTTGTACTTAAGTACTCATCTCCTTGATCTGATCAAAGAGTCTTGATACTCTTTCCAGTTTGATTCTCTACTTCATTCTTATACTCACTGAATTTCTAAAAGGCCTCAGATTTATACTTCATTAAGCATGCATGTTAGAAATCATCAGTAAAGGTAATAAAGTAAGAGTAACCACCGATGGCATGAGTTAACATGGGTCCACATACATCACTATGTATGAGTTCCAACAACTCAGTGGCTCTCTAGTTCCACTAAATTGAGAGTTAATCAGTTTTCCACGAAAGCAAGGTTCGCAAGTTGCATATGACTCATGGTCGAATGGATCTACATATCTATCCTTTAGCAACTTTTGAATCATTCCCTCATGGATGTGACCTAGCCTACAATGCCACAGGTATGTACTATTCACCACATCTCGTCTCCTCTTAGATACACTTACATTCATGATATGTGGAATAGTGTCTAGTACAAACAAACCATTATGTAATGTTCCTCTCGTGATGATCTCATCATCTAATAATATTGAACAACCATTGTTCTCAAAAACTAATTTATATTAACTAACTGTAAAACATGAAATGAAAATAAAATTTTTGATAATAAAAGGAACAAAATAGCATGCATCCAATGCAACAATAGCTCCACCAAGCAGATGTAGGGTGACCTCGCCAACAACTACTATAATAACACTTTGATCATTCCCTCATGGATGTGACCTAGCCTACAATGCCACAGGTATGTACTATTCACCACATCTCGTCTCCTCTTAGATACACTTACATTCATGATATGTGGAATAGTGTCTAGTACAAACAAACCATTATGTAATGTTCCTCTCGTGATGATCTCATCATCTAATAATATTGAACAACCATTGTTCTCAAAAACTAATTTATATTACCTTTTGCTCAATTGGCCTCTTGAGATTCCATCTCACCTCTCACCAATCTCCTAGGTCTTGCTAAACTACAATGAATTACAAATATATAAGCACTATCGGTATCCAATACCTATGTGTATCATAAGAGTCTGACAAATCGAGACTGATCATGACATGTACATGAAGCTTCTCCAGCTTCTATTTCACCCTCTCTACAAGGTACTATTTGCAGTTCCTCTTCCAGGGCCCATCTTTGCTGTAGTAGAAGCACTGGCCTTTATTCTTTGTCGGGTCTTTTTTAGCAACCTTTGCTTTACCTGGTCTGCCCTTGCCCTTCTTACGGGACTTTTCTACTTTCCTTTATTTATGGTCTCACCAATGTAGAGAACTAGCTTCTCTTTCTTGATAGTGCTCTCTGCCTCCCTCAACATATTGACTCAGGGAGAGTCATCTCAAGCTTGTTCATATTAAAATTTATTATGATCTGTGAAAAGGAATCTGGTAAGGATTGAAGCAATAGATCCACATTTCTAGACTTATAAATTTTTCTATCCACTCAATTATCTTTATGACATGGTTTTGAACCGGTGTCCCCTCAGTCATCATAGCATGGAAGAGACTTTTAGATATCTTATATCGCTGAGTCATTCCCTATTCCTCAAATAATTTGCGGACATATAGGAGAATGGATCTAGCATCTATCTTTTCATGTTGTCTGTATAACTCAGGAGTCATGGAGCCTAACATATAACACTGAGCAAAAATGGAGTCATCAATGTACTTCACATAGCGAGCGATCTCATCCTCGCTTATCCCTTCCTTGGGCATAGGTATATCAAAGACGTACGCGATTTTCTCCGTTGTGAGAACAATTCTCAAGTTATGGAGTCAATCCGTATAATTTGGACCAGTGAGGCGGTTGATATCAAGTATGCCATGTAAGGGATTTGAAAGCGACATTTTTTGACAATAAAATTACAGCAGAAATAAATAACATACAGATTTTACAAAAATAAACAATCAAGATATTGATTTCTATCTTAATGTGCTCCCATTATTTTACTAGCGAGTCACGCGACACCGTTAGCACGTGAAATGAAAGCCTTCGATAGACTTCTAGTGGAGATTAGGATTCAATCATCGTCTTAGTGTAATTTCGAAGGACTTGACTAATCACACTAAGCCCGAAAGGTAGACAAATCTTACAAATCATAACTCCTTGTGATTCCCATCTTATTCGACCTCTGAACCATTATGGTCTCGAGGGACTCGACCAACTATGATGTTCGGTTAAGTCAACACCATCGTTACAAGATAAATTTGATTCGATGATATACCCTCGAGGGGCTCGACCAAGCATACCATATCCTCAGGTCACTGATGGTATCTCTATGATGTAGGCAAGATAGTGAATCGTGATATAGGTGAGCCTCGAGGGACTTGACCAACTCAACCTATACTGAGAATCGGTCCCTACCTATAATGGTGGAAGGCCATGTGGGTCAATCTAATTACCTCACATTTACCGACTTAATATTATCGAGAGAGGGGTTTTTTTTATTTGATCTCCTAATATGACATGTCACACACATACATATTTAATATATATCTACATCATATACAAATATATATACATATCTAGTATGTGTATAAGCAATCACACATCACACATCATACATCACATGAGCAATCACATCGGATGATCATAGACCACAGCCTAATGTGATCAGGCCTAAGCCAGTGGTACTAATCACTCACATCAAGATCTATGTGTGCAGCGGTGCATCTCCATGCCTTGTGATCGTCCATCTCGTCCTCGTCGGTTCCGTCGGCATCTCGATGTATCTCCATGCATCACAATCATCCGTCTCGGCAACGTGGGTCCTGCTATTGCTTCCACGCTTCCCTTGCACCTCTTTGTGTGATTACAACTTAATCATAGGCACACAGGCCCGACAATAAATGAGAAATAAAATGGAGGCTCGCAGACCCCAATAATAATAATCATAAGTACACACATCACACAGTCTATGATCATCCGTCCACATATCATACATCATATGTATAAATCATCATCACGTAGGACTATTAGATAATAATAATAATAATAATAATAATTAAATTTTTTAATTAATATTTTCTGAAATCAAGGACATGTAGGGAATTTTTTGAATTTTGAGAGGCATTTTCATAAATTGGACAAAGGACAGAATCTGAAATTTTTAAAATTTCGAAGGGCAAAACTATCTTTTCCCTGAAAAAGCCTTAAGGCCCTTTCTCCCCTTCCCCTGCTGGTTGTGGTTGCCGCCACCCTGCTGATGGCGGCCTGTGCAGCAGGGGGCGCGGGGGTGCAGCCCCTACAATTGGGCGCCCCCACGGGCGCAGCACCCGCAAGTGGCTTACCTGCGAGCATTGCCCCTCTTTTGTGCAATCACCACTGTGGGCGCGCTTGCAGGCACTACCTGCCCTTGCGGGTAGGTCGCCCACAAGCGCCGCTTATCCTTGCGGGCGTTGTGGCTACAAGTAATGCCCAAGGGTGGGGCACCCACAGGCTGCCAGCCTTATCGCCTGTAAGCCTACTGCAAGTAGGCCACTGTTCGGTTGCTACAAGCGCAGCACCGGCGCTGTGCTACCTACCTACGACTACCGCTACAAGCGACTACACGCACGTAGATCGAGGGCAACAAGAGCAGCAACAATTGTTGCCCTTTCTCGCTTTTACGTCAACGATTTTGATGTCAAAAACTTCTCCAAAACATAACACACGTAGTTCAAATCTTTTACACGAATAACCTAGCTCTAATACCACTGTTGGGAAATCTTAGGGGTGACATCACATGCGCAATGGACGAACAGAAAACAAAATCCCCAAATTTTTAAATATGTGTTCATCATCGTATGAAGATTAGTGCATAAAAAAATCTACGAAACTTAAAACTATATATAAGATAGATTGTGTTACCTAGGAAGATCGTATATCCCTGAATCTCTACAGTTCTCTATGAGAGGGTGAAGGAGGTCAAGTGTTCTCCTCTCAAGCGGTGATCCACGCAGTAGGGCTGCGACGACACTCCTCAAAACTCCAGGACTATTCTGAGGTGGAGAAGGGGAGGATAATAAGAGAGGCAAGCAAAAGGCTCTAGCTTATGAACCACTAATTCCCTCCTATTTCTAGAGGTCCTTGTCAACTTAACATTAATGGATCATCTCCTATTGGGTATTGGATCTCCATCCAACTACCCAAGCCTTTTAGATTAGTGGATCTCTATCTAATAATCTCTCATTGACTCTTATTGGATCTCATCCATAGTATCTAATAATTTAGGGGTTTATTGGATATCCAATAAGATAGGAGCTTCGACGAGTATCTCATATTCGAACCTCTACTCATTGCAATGCCTACCATATGTGTGTGACTCTCTAGGCCCAATATCGAGCTGGTCGTGAGTCATACCTGTCAAAACTCCTTTTGGCTCAGTGAATTATTATCTCTATAATAATTCACTCAACTCATCGACTGTGGACATACTAGGCCGCTACGCCGCAGTCCCCAGACGATACAGGAGAATCCAATCTATTGAACCTATCTGTCCTCAATTACTATGTACATATAGTCCCTCATCCATCTAATATCTCAGAGATTGTATACCGGGTATAGTGCTGTCAGGCCCATACAGTTTTTAATCGAGTCTCACTCTAATTGGATTCTCCTGAAGAACTCTTTCTCACTCAATCTGAATGACCCTGACTAGGGATTTGTCTGAGTAAGAATACATGGGATATTCCTCTTATGACACTAAGAGTGGATGATCTTCTATCGACACTCAATAGTCATCGTAAGGTTGGCTACCACTCCCGATGACCGGTTGTGCTAGATCTGAAATATCTAGACCTATAAATCTGGCATCAAAGAGTGGAGTACTCATACAGGATATCCTTGGTGTCTCAAGTCTAAGGACCAGATACATCATTAGGACTATGGAATCACTTTTTGATAATAAGGCCTCATTAACCATCTAGCATTCCGTAAGTGGATTAATCAATGAACACATTCTCCAATGAGCACTTGTACTATATCCCTAGTGTCCCCACACGAGCAGCTATGAGACCAGCTACATCTATCATATGGATAAGTATACAGTATACCAGTTTGTCTGGTTATCTCGATGTCCCTCTCGAGTAACCTATGATCGAAATTATTTAGGATATGTTTTTAAAGGTGATGTAATCTTATTATCGTGATCTCATCACGATTTGATTCCCATTGCATAAATCATAGACATCATAACATATTCAAGCAACAAGCAATATAAAGTGATAAAATACCAAAATATAATAATAAACAAAAAGACTACATGTTAAGTCACATGTGTCATCACTCACGTGATTGACTTGTAGGGCATTTATGACTAGCAGCTCTACTATCGTCGTTTTCTCCCGTGTGGCTACTGCGACACTTCCTCGGTGAATAGCAATTGTCATCTCTCCCTGTCGCTCTGTGTCAGCATCTCTTCGTTGTCGATTCGTTGCATCCCGTTATAACACTTCGGTTGCCTGCTTCGTTGATCTGCTCGAAGGTCTTTCTATTGTTATCGGACAATCACTGCAGTCTCTCTCTCTCTCTCTCTCTCTCTCTCTCTCTTCCTCTTCCTTCACATTCGTTGCAGTTTCCTTTTGCTGCCTCTGATCAATGATCATATCATCCAGCAATCAGATTCCTATTAATTGATTCATTGCTAATGAATCAAGCTACCAGTAGACAATAGGACGTAAGCACCCCCACCTTCTTCCTGTGGAGGCAGAGCCGAACCCTCTCCTCCCCATCACTACTCTGCAAGTACAACTGGTGGTGTTTTCCTTCCTTGCACTGAAGTTTCTCACAACATTGTGTCTCTCTACAAAGGGAGAGATTGGTGCAATAGAGGGAGTACGAGGCGTGATATACCTAAGGCAAATCCTGTCACCGGATCTCTAGCTTGATGACTTCCAGCCCGATGACCATGCGCCGCTGTATCTAAAACCCCAAGACTGCGCCACCACGGAAGCAACATCGTCTTCTATTCCAACCATGTGCCACTTGAAGTGGCTAGAATGGCTGGCATAGTTGTGGACGCCGCAAGAGCAGTACCAGTCACCGAGCTTCACATCCCAACTCTCACTGATGCTGGTGTAGTCCACCCTCTCCACGCCCAGCTTGAGCTTGCTGCATTGCTGGCATGAGTCCCGCGACCTCTATTGTAACCCCAGCTTCACATCATTGTCATACTAACATGACTTGTAACCCAATTCCCTAGGCTTCCCACTACTGCATCTTGCCACTTTGTGCTTCTTTCCTCATTGGCACTGCTCTCCATCCTCACAGATCTGCAATCATCACTGCAGCGCAAACAAATTTGAGTTCCATGCTGTACACCTTCTCCCTATCAGCCGTTAGACTTCAATTATCCTCTCATAAGTCGATGGTGGTGGCAAATACTACCCTCTCTGTGCCATTGTCGTAAGCCTCGCTTTGCTGTTGCTCGCTTGTAGCCTCCTGTTGCTCCTCCAACGGTCTTCTCTTATGGGCCAACCTGTTGCTATTGCTGTCGTCCTCCTACTGTCACTACCATCCACCGGTCATGGGTTGGCCTCGAGTTCACCAGTAATCTACTATGACTGCCATCCAGCGGAAGCATGGTGGATCTTCAACCATCGGCTCCTTTGCTCTCGACCAACCTGGTGCTCACCTATATTCTGCACTTCATCACGAGGACAACCATCTCTTCCTACAACGGGTGTGCTTCTCCGATCGTAGGCCACACCTTCAACCCACCAACCACTGCTCGACCAAAACTCCCATCTTGAGCCCTCGGATCAGTACACATACTTAGGATCCCTCGGATCAGTACACAAACTTAGGATCCCTCGGATTAGTACACATCCTCAGGATGTCTTCATTATATTCTTATGATGTTCCATTTACTGTTTCTGTAGGGAATCATAATACTTCTTCATATATAGGACTTATATCCATCAATACTGCACTATTATTCCCTTTCAAGTTATCAAAAGGTGGCAACTACACATCCTGGTGGGCTCATTTTTCTAATCTCTTATTTGGATACGACTTATTAGGCTACGTCGACGACTCTCTCAATTGTCCACCTGCCATGATCAACATCCCCGAAGAACCCAGTCCAGTATCAAATCTAGCTCATAAACTATGATTACGTCAAAATCGTCTTATCCTCCAAGCTATTCAAGCATTAGTTACTGGATCTGTCACTCCATTGATATCTTCATGTGCGACTGCTGCAAAAGCATGGTATAAGCTGCAAACAAACTTGGCAAATCGTTCGCGTACTCGCAAGCTCAGTCTTTTATCCAGTCTAATGAAAACAAAAAAGAGGAAAGTACTATTGCTGATTATCTACAAAATCTCAAAGTTATCATTGATAACTTGGCTTTGATAGGTCATTCCCTATGTAACGAAAAAGTCATCATCCATACCCTTAATGGCCTCGGAGATGAGTATAAGGAATTGATAACCGCAATTCAAGCACGTGACTCACCAATGTCATTTGAAGAACTCTATAACAAGTTGACTAACTATGAGACGTATTTAAAGCACAAGGACAAATTACCTGGACCGACCATCACAGCTTAAGTCAGTCAAAAGTCCAAGAGGAAGAGCAACCAGTACAATAAGAACGTCAACAAAGGTTTTGCTAAGATGCCTCTTGACCCTATGGGTCCCAAGCAAACCCCCTCTTATCCTCATCATCAACATTTCTCACAAAGTAGCAACTCCAATAACTATCAGCCCTGGCAACCTGCCCTCACAAGCCAATAAAGAGTCGTTTGCCAACTATATGATAAAATCGGACACTCCGCAAAAGTCTATCGGTCTCGAACTTGACTCCCTTCTCTATCACAGTGGCCTTAGGTGAATCTCATAACTACTCCGACTACAAGCCAACCCAATTGGATTGTGGACTATGGCACCTCATTACATCATATCTGATCTTCAAAACTTGTCTATCTATAACAACTATGGTGGAAATGAAGATATCATTATTGATGATGGTAAAGGATTTCCTATTACTTATACTAGTTCTACAATGCTTAATTCTGATACTACAACCTTTACACTCGATGATGTTCTATGTGCCCCTCATATTAAATTAAACCTCATTTCTGTTTCTCAATTTTACAAACACAATAATACTTCAATTGAATTCTTTTCTGATTCTTTTCTTGCCAAGGACTTGAGCAAGGGGCATCTTTGGTCCAAGGCCCGAATAGAGACAATATTTATGAATGATCGTCAGGTCCACAAATAACCTAGCCCATTGTTCTTCAGTTGTAGCTCCAATTGATGTGTGGCATCATCATATTGGTCATCCCTCGTCCCTTATCTAGTAGAAATTACTTTCTCATTACTCTCTTCCCATTTTTAAATCAAGTAGTTATATAACTTATTGTGATGTATGTCTTAACAATAAAAGTCATAGACAACCCTTTGGTATATCCTCCATATCCTGCTCTAAACAATTTGAAATTATTTATACCAATGTTTAGGGTCCTACTTCAATCATTTCTTTTGATAAATTTAGATTTTATGTCATTTTTGTATATTACTTCACTAAGTACATATGGTTATATCCTCTTTACTATAAATCTGAAGTTTTCACAATCTTTACTAGCTTTCGAAAGTTGGTCGAGAACTACTTTCAATCTACAATCAAAATAATTTACTTTGATGATGGAAGTGAATATCAAGCCCTGACATCCTGTTTCTTAGCTTGTGGTATACAACACCTCAAGTCTCTCTCACATACTCTTCAACTAGTTGGCTCTGCTGAATATAAATATCGACATATAGTTAAAACTGGCCTCTTCACACTTCTACATTAGGCCTCTATACCTTCAACTTTTTAGACAGCAACCTTTCAAATTGTAGTTTATCTTATTAATTGAATGCTTATGCCAGTTCTACAATATCAGTCCCCATTTGAAATACTATTTCACAAACCTTCAAATCTTTATAAACTCAAAGTATTTGGTTGTCTATATTATCTATAGTTACATCCCTATGCTTCCCATAAGAGAACATCAAGATCTAAGCCTTGCGTCTTTATAGGATACTCTTTTGAACATAATGTTTTCTGATGCTATAACTCCCACACCTACAAAGTCTTTATATCACGTCACATTATTTTTATAGATTCTATCTTTCCTTTCCAAAAACCATGAGTCTCCTGCCACGCAAACCACTCCAATAAAAATTCATCATTGGAGTATACCTCCGATCCTATCGGACGAGCCTCCCATGACACCGTCTAGTTCCTCCTCTCAGGATCCACACTTTATTGCTACTATAGTTCAATAATTACCTATTCCCTCCGTTACTACTTCACTCATTTCTTCTCAAGTTTCCCCCATTGATGAGGTAATACATACAGAAATATAACCATTGTCTTTACATTCTTCTAGACCCAGTGACATTGAAGTACCTCAACTTGACCCGGCCTATGTCAGTGGCTCTCCACCGCTTATACTAATAACACAACCTCACAATCTCGTAGCCTCCAAATATCTAATGACAACATGCTCCAAGAGTGGTATTTTCAAACCACGTCAAGTCCTTGGCCTACATGCTATCACAGAATCCTCATCTAATACCATTGAACCCATCACCTTCACTTAAGCTTAAAAATCTCCACACTAGCGTAAAGCCATATGTGAAGAATATGATGCCCTCTTCCATAACTTAATATGAAACCTAGTATCCTTTCATCATACACAAAACATCATCAAGTGTAAGTGGGTCTTTCGAATTAAGCGGGACTCAGATGGATATGTTGCTAGATATAAAGCACGTCTAGCTGCCAAAGGGTTTCATAACGACCTGAAGTTGATTTTACTAAGACATTCAAACTCGTTATTAAGCCCACAATAATTCGACTTATCCTGAGTTTGGCCACTACTAAAGATTGGCAATTATGACAATTGGATGTTAATAATGTCTTTTTACAAGGGACTCTAACTGAAAATGTCTTTATGCAATAACCTCTTGGTTTCATCCATCCTCAGTATCCAAAGCATGTTTGCAAACTATAAAAAGTTATTTATGGACTTTGTCAGGCTCCAATAGCTTGGTACACTGAACTTGGCTCGTTTTTTACTTCAATTGGCTTTATCAACTCCAAGTCTGATACCTCGTTATTTCCATGACAATAACATAGAGGCACAATATATATTATGGTGTATGTGGATGATATTATTGTCATAAGCAATAATCCTATAGAGATCTAAGCATTCATTAAGTAATTGATGATTGATTCTCCCTTAAAGATCTAGGAATTTTGAACTATTTTCTGGGTATAGAAGCATTATATAGATCTTCAGGTCTCTTCCTATCATCAAGAAAGTACATTCATGATTTATTATCAAAGATAAAAATACAAGACACAAATGCGGTTACAACTCCCCTTCTACTAGTGAATCACTCAAATTATCTGATGGAAGTTCTACTACGGAACTCATTCAATACTAACAAGTAGTTGGCTCTTTACAATACTTAGCTCTCATCCATCTAAATATATCATTTGCAGTTAATAAATTATCATAATTTATGCAGCGGCCATCTACTATACATTGGTCTATAGTCAAACGAATCTTGCGATATCGTAAAAGGATCCTCAATCATATTCTCTTGCTCTGCAAACACTCTCCACTTCATCTCCATGCCTTTGTCGATGCTGATTGAGTAGGAATCTTTAATGATAAAACATCCACATCAGGGTATATTGTCTTTATTGAAGCTAATCCAATCAGTTGGAGTTTTAAGAAGAAAAAAACAATCACAAGGTCTACAATTGAAATTGAATGTCATGATATCGCCACCACCACTGCAAAACTCAATTGGGTCACAAATCTACTCAAGGAACTCAACATCAATTCGACTCTTATTTCTATAATATATTATGATAATGTTGGAGCTACCTATCTATGCGCTAATCCGATGTTCAACTCCCGCATGAAACATATTACTATCGACTTCCACTTCGTGCAAGATCAAATTGTCCGACATTAATTACGTGTTTCTTATGTACATACGACCGATCAATTAGTAGACTTATTCACGAAGCCTCTCGCTCGTAAACTATTTTAATTGCATCGGTCCAAGATGGTATCCTTGATAGGAGCATCATCTTACGAGGGCATGATAACATATAAGATTTTCCCAATTGTATGAGGAAAATCCCCACTCGTAACTTGTATAAAGGGAGAACATATCAATGAGAAAAATAACTTATATCTTTAATTTCTATCTTCTATCTACTATCAAAAACGACATCTAAAGGAAATAATATGGGTTCAAGTTCTTTAACCAGCCACAACTTGTTGAAATAAGTACTATATAATGCAGTCTCTTTAGATATGTTTTCATCTACAATTTATTGAATTAATATTGTATACTCAAACTCGCAAATGCTTTTTTGTTCACAACTAATGGGCATTAGCTTACCTAAAAATAATAATAATAAAATATAAATATTTTCATAACTCTCAAAGAAATTATTAATGGAGTCGTCATTTCTAGAGGCGATCAGAATAAAAAAAAAAAAGGAAGAAAAATAATCAAATCGAATCAATTGCCTCGCATCCAGTTAAGTAATAAAAATGACATCATACGTTATAGCAGTTTAAATAACGTCTTAATAAAAAAGAATGGTACTTTCATCTTCCGTGGTTAGCAGTCCTCTATAAATCCACTGTGCTCACGCTTGGAGAAGCATCACTCTCCTCATCACTGTGTCGGCAAGAGAGATCAGGTTCGGTGTGATTTGGTAGGCATGCATTTGGTTCATCAGACAGATTTTGCAATCACTTCTTTCGAGATCAAGCAAATGTATGGTGAACGTACAGCGCCTAGTTGTTCTAAGATGCATCACTCATATTATGATGTGGAACTTGATTTGAGAGTATCCTGTAGCACAATTATATGGAAGGGACGCAAGCTGGGACCAAGACGAGGAAAAGAAGGTCGTGGGTCTTTTTTTCTCTTCTCTCTCAGCCTGTGAGGGACCAACTGGTGTCGCCAGGCCTAGGAATTTTTGGCAGATGAAGTGAAGGAAGGGTCACATGAGAGTAGGAAATGAGAGAAAATAATAATAATAATAATAATATTATTATTATTATACTAAGTTAGTCTTGAGGTGAAACCGCACACATCCCGACAAAATATATATGAACTCAGTATGTGGGTCGTACTTGGTAAAACAAATCACGAACGAAGGTGATGAAACCACACTTCCAAAAGAGGTACGAGTTGATGATTGAGGAGATCCAGATGAATGGAAGACGGGCCATTTCCAATGATGAGTCGGGGACGATGATCTATGATTGACGTGGTCGAATTGACATCATATAATTTGCGATATGTGGAGTGCTTCCGTGAGTCGGATGTGATGAGGGGAATGAATCGAACGAATCGTTGGTGTGCAACTGCGTCACCACGATCTTGATCAGCTGATTGCATGCTTGGCCCAGTCAAAATCTGCCAAACAACGTACGCTTATCCTTTATCGAGGACGGAGCCTGTCCTTTTTAAGATATTATGAATCTATTATGAGATTTGAACGAATCTTCTATGCGATCTAGATGATCTTGTGTCAGATCTTCCTATCATCATCTTTTCTTCTTTCTTCTTCTTCTATGGGTCTATGGGGGGTAACTTACAAATAAATTTTGGTACAACCCAGATATATAACGAATATAAAATATAAAATATTTTTTAATAAAATAAAATTTTATTTTATAACAAAAATATTATAAAGTTAGATAAATATCATATGGCATCTTAAAAATTTATAGTAGCTTCCCATGAATGAATGTTGAAATATTATTGCTAATCCTAAAGTAACATCATCATTTGGGTATTTGCAATGCAGCATACCATACATCCATCCGGATCAAATCGATTTGAATGAAATTATCAACCACTCATTCTCATTTAAAATATATATTTCAGAAATTAGCAGTGAATGTGAAATTCTATTATAAATGTACTTTGTGGTTACTATAAATTAGCCATGAATATGATTTAGATGGAAGGTCAGCTTCAACCAACGATAAGCGTGCAATCATAGAGGTGCTCGAACAGGGCACATTGGAATCATGCATGTGAAGGTTGCAGCTAGCAAGCTAGCTGAGAACAGCAACATCAAATGTAAAAGGAACGGACCACAACGTTGATTGACGCGGAATGGAACAGGAGTTTCTGCCGAGTTATTATGGGAGGTAACGTAGCCATGAGTCCAACCACTCCTTCTCCTTCCCAATCATTGCAGATGTGTTTGGGGCGTCGGATGGTTGCACGTGAGTCAACCCCGTGGATTTCATGCCGATCTCCTCTCTCTCTCTCTCTCCTCTCTCTCTCTCTCTCTCTCTCTCCTCTCTCTCTCTCCTCTCTCTCTCTCCTCTCTCTCTCTCCTCTCTCTCTCTCTCTCCTCTCTCTCTCTCTCCTCTCTCTCTCTCTCCTCTCTCTCTCTCCTCTCTCTCTCTCTCTCTCTCTCTCCTCTCTCTCTCTCCTCTCTCTCTCTCTCTCTCTCTCCTCTCTCTCTCTCTCTCCTCTCTCTCTCTCCTCTCTCTCTCTCTCCTCTCTCTCTCTCCTCTCTCTCTCTCCTCTCTCTCTCTCCTCTCTCTCTCTCCTCTCTCTCTCTCTCTCTCCTCTCTCTCTCTCTCC
The DNA here is from genome assembly GCA_004837865.1 of Musa balbisiana. NCBI lineage: Eukaryota > Viridiplantae > Streptophyta > Magnoliopsida > Zingiberales > Musaceae > Musa > Musa balbisiana. The sequence goes on along the minus strand of CM017193.1, from coordinate 27,862,457 downwards.
TCTCTCTCTCTCTCCTCTCTCTCTCTCCTCTCTCTCTCTCCTCTCTCTCTCTCCTCTCTCTCTCTCTCTCTCCTCTCTCTCTCTCTCTCTCTCCTCTCTCTCTCTCCTCTCTCTCTCTCCTCTCTCTCTCTCCTCTCTCTCTCTCCTCTCTCTCTCTCCTCTCTCTCTCTCCTCTCTCTCTCTCTCCTCTCTCTCTCTCTCCTCTCTCTCTCTCCTCTCTCTCTCTCCTCTCTCTCTCTCTCTCTCTCCTCTCTCTCTCTCCTCTCTCTCTCTCTCTCTCTCTCTCCTCTCTCTCTCTCCTCTCTCTCTCTCCTCTCTCTCTCTCTCTCTCTCTCTCTCTCTCTCTCCTCTCTCTCTCTCTCCTCTCTCTCTCTCTCTCTCCTCTCTCTCTCTCTCTCCTCTCTCTCTCTCTCCTCTCTCTCTCTCTCCTCTCTCTCTCTCCTCTCTCTCTCTCTCCTCTCTCTCTCTCTCCTCTCTCTCTCTCTCTCTCTCTCTCCTCTCTCTCTCTCCTCTCTCTCTCTCCTCTCTCTCTCTCTCTCTCCTCTCTCTCTCTCTCTCTCTCTCTCTCTCCTCTCTCTCTCTCCTCTCTCTCTCTCTCTCTCTCTCTCTCTCTCCTCTCTCTCTCTCTCTCTCTCTCTCTCTCTCTCTCTCTCTCTCTCTCTCTCTCTCTCTCTCCTCTCTCTCTCTCTCCTCTCTCTCTCTCTCTCTCTCTCTCCTCTCTCTCTCTCTCCTCTCTCTCTCTCCTCTCTCTCTCTCCTCTCTCTCTCTCTCTCCTCTCTCTCTCTCTCTCCTCTCTCTCTCTCCTCTCTCTCTCTCTCCTCTCTCTCTCTCCTCTCTCTCTCTCTCCTCTCTCTCTCTCCTCTCTCTCTCTCTCTCTCTCTCCTCTCTCTCTCTCCTCTCTCTCTCTCCTCTCTCTCTCTCTCTCTCCTCTCTCTCTCTCCTCTCTCTCTCTCTCTCCTCTCTCTCTCTCTCCTCTCTCTCTCTCTCTCTCTCTCTCTCTCTCCTCTCTCTCTCTCTCCTCTCTCTCTCTCTCTCTCTCTCTCTCTCTCTCTCTCTCCTCTCTCTCTCTCTCTCCTCTCTCTCTCTCTCCTCTCTCTCTCTCCTCTCTCTCTCTCCTCTCTCTCTCTCCTCTCTCTCTCTCTCTCCTCTCTCTCTCTCTCCTAGCTGAGAACAGCAACATCAAATGTAAAAGGAACGGACCACAACGTTGATTGACGCGGAATGGAACAGGAGTTTCTGCCGAGTTATTATGGGAGGTAACGTAGCCATGAGTCCAACCACTCCTTCTCCTTCCCAATCATTGCAGATGTGTTTGGGGCGTCGGATGGTTGCACGTGAGTCAACCCCGTGGATTTCATGCCGACACGGACAGCCACTAAATCACAGTACCGATCCACGAAGGAGAGATGGTACGATACGAAGGAGCAAGTTGGAGAGACTGTTCATTTCCTGTATCATTGTGGCGGCGCTATCTTCCTTTCTCCGGACCTAATTAATTATTGCAGCAGCTCCGTCCATATCCCTCCCCCGCCCCCTCTTCCTCAACTTAGTCGGTTGCTCGATTGCGATCCTACCGTCAACACTGCCGATTCCTTTGACGAAAGTGTACTGCATATCCTTTGATATCCCATTGACGAACGTGTTCTTTCTGACAACCAGACACGCAAGTAGCAGCAGATGGATATGGATCGATGAACACACACTAATACCCGCACCTTCAGCACATGCCTTCTTCGCCTGCAGCTTCGCTCTCGACCGCTAAATTCCCGTCTTCCCCAAGTAAGTTCGAGATTTTGCCGTGTCTTCTTCTCGTTGACGTACTTTTCCGAACTGCTTCTGCTAGCTTCTGAAGACTTTTTCCTGCAAACAATAATGCTTCTGCATATGTGCATGTAGATATCTACATCTATGAATATCATTATCTTGTGGCGCCCAAAACATTATTTTTCTGAAACAGGTGGTGGGCATATGTATCGGTAGGTTCAACCATTCTGAGTTGGAACTTCGATGAGCTTCTCAGAGATCTATGTAACTGGATATGGAGCTACAACTGGAATACAATAATTCTCATGATTGTAAATCCATGGCTATCTCCAAAACTAGATGCAAGTTAGAACTGCTCCAAGTCGTACAAGTTTGCGTGCAGGGATTATATTCTGAAACTAAAACGTATCAACTATGCCTTGATACATGAGGGGCTTGTCTTTCAGGTTCCACCAGGGAGATGCTTTGCAAGGACATGCAATTGTTTCTAGCTGGGCGGAAGCCATATATTCTCATCTCATCTCTCTGTCTCTCTCTCTCTCTCTCTCTCTCTCTCTCTCTCTCACATGCGCGCACACACACACATACACACGCAAATGCGTACAATGTATATAAATCCATAATTAATGGGGCATAGATGTTACAGCTGTGGTGGCCGCACTTCGAGAGGATTCATTCAGGACCACTTAAAAGTGAAGATTTCTAGAAAAGATCCTTAATGAAACGCCTATAACGTGTTTCTTCCTTATATTTCATAACCTGATTTTCCCATCATTAGATTCAAATCACAAAAAGAAGCAGCAAAAACATAGTTTATTGTCTTTTTTCTTCTTCTTCTTCTTCTTCTTCTTCTTCTTCTTCTTTTCAGATGGAATAAATCTTACCTATTATCAATACTAATTTTTATAAATCAGAAATTTTACTTTCATCTCTGATGAGCAACTTCTAACTCTTCCTTTCTGTCATCCAATTGGTATGTATATATATCACTGTGGTTGGAGAACTCCTTGAGAGTCGGGTATTCTTAGCGTTAGCCATGCCATGCATGGATTGCTCCTTTATTTTAGATGGAGGAGATGTAGCAAACCCATGCATACATGAAGATGGTATTTTGCAATATCATGGACTGTTGAGCCCTAGACTCAAACAAGTAAAATCCAAAATTTATGTTGATAAATTATCGAGAAGAAGGAGCTTTTGATGTCAGACTACAAATTTGCGACCTGACATTAAATATCCCTTTTTCGGTGCCATTTTGTGATGCCATGAGGAGGGTGTTTCTTTTGGACATTTAACTTTGGGGATTCAAACTCATTACTGATCGATCCAGACAGACTATGCTTGATGACAATATATATTTGTTACACAAATAGTTCATACTCGTCGAGGCAGTAAACGACACATTAAGTAGGTAGGATTAGGAAAGCCACCGCTCTAGCAAGAAGCAGCACCATTTACCAGCATTTCCATGAATGGGGGAAGTGATCTCTCGGTGAGGTAGTTGGTGTATGTGAATGACAGCATCCTTATCCAATTTTTGCTCATCCCATGAACTCAGGGTTAAAGCCGTGGGTGAAGCGTGTGGAAAGCCTCGGTGGGGGAGATAGCGACGGCTTCACTCCCTCTCCCGTGAAAGAGGGCCGATAAGCTCTCAGAGCTCTGTCAGCGGGCTGCCATTCACTATTTGCTATTTGCGGACCCACCGAAGATTTTTTCTTCACTGGTTTATCCTGCGATGCAATCTCTATATAAAGCAAAGGAAGCCGAACAAGTTGCCTTGGGGAAGACTGAAGGTCTTGTTTCGGAACCACATCAGGTCAGGTACTATTTCCAAATACCTTGCAGGCAGTGTATGTCTTAGCATCCACCGGTTTATGTTCCAGTACTAGTTCCGATGCGTTGTTTACATAAGCAGGTAAAAGGTCATCTCTTTGGTGAGTTGAAGGAAGCCAAAGAAGTGTGTCGTCGAGAAGAATGGAGATCATGAGAATTGTTTCAGAAGCACAGGAGCTCGATCAGGTACTGTTCTTAAATCTTTTTTGCAAGCAGTGCTTTACGTTTACATCTCTTTTTGTTTCCGGAAAGTTCAGAATGGTTCTTTATTCAAAGAAGTGGCTAGCCGCTGTATATCACGTAAAAACGAGTTGTTGACGCAGACGGCTGTCAGTTCATTGGGACTTGGGAAACTTTCCGATTCTTTCGTTTACTCTTAATACTATTTTTCTCGATCCTACTATCTAATATAATATAATATAACATACTACGGTGCCGACGCAGTGAGATCCACAGACATGAGCCTCACTCGACTGGGTTTTGGGAGACGACATCATCTCAAAACTACTACTACTACTTTTGATTCAGACAACTAATTTAGTAGCAGAGTTCTTCATTCTTCCCAGTCAAAACTGACCCAAACCATTCGCTCTTTTTTTCTCGCTGAACAGTTTCCTAATCTTCGTTCTGATGCTGTTCTTTCAAATCTAATCACCTAAGTTCATTTCTTCCCGGTTTTCAGATTAAAAATATATTCCAAAATGTTTCGTTTGAACTCGTATTGCCTGTGCGGGTGCATACCAAATAATAGACTAATATATATATATATATATATATATATATATATATATATATTAGTCTATTATTTATATGTGAATAATTAGTTAGTTATATATGAAATAGACGTACAAAGGAAAGCAGATTGGGTAGAACTGTATGTATCGCCAGGCACATCTGGTTGCCTCGGTCGGACAGGGCATGTAAGGAAGCCACGTGCTTTGAACCCGCCGAGAGGAGTAACGTCGCGTGATCGGCCATGTCCGTGCACCACGGCAGCCTCAAGTCCCACGTGGCGTCGTGGTCGGGCACAGAAAACCTTGAACTCGAGGATTAGGCGCAAAGCAATGGCGGGCAATTATGAGGCGCATCCTCAAACACGTTCCCCTGCAATGGAGATGCTAATGCGGCTTTTGGCTCCATCGATGAAGTCAAATCCAGCCTCTCATCTTCTTTGACGACATGAACCCTTGCGTTTACTGTAACTCTAAATCCTTTACATTTTAATATGGGAGGGAGGGTGTTTCGGTGTACATGCTACTTGTTACATTTCAGTAGTGCATATTATCCTGCGTACGTTACATCTTACCAACTCATGGTTCTCTAAGGAAGTGGACCTGCCGTGTAACCCAGCCTGGTCTTACCACTTGCTACCTTCTAAGCACTCAGCTTCACACTATATATGCCTTCCTCGCAGGCTGCTGTAGATCACAGTGCAACCGTGATGGATTCTAATCCACCATTCTTTGCCACCTACAAGAGCCTCTTTAGCAGTCGAGGAAGTATGAACGACGAAGCTGAGTTACTGGCGGTGGAGTGCGACCTCCCGCTCGTCGACCTCAGCCGTCTAAACAGCAAGCTCGAGGCGAAGCAATACAAGCAAGATATCATCACTGCCGCCACGGAGTGGGGCTTCTTCCAGATAGTGAACCATGGCGTGTCCAACAGTCTCTTGGCAAGACTGCGACGACAACAGGTAAAGATGTTTCGGCAGCCGTTCAAGAAGAAGGTCCTCGACTTCTCCGACGACAGCTACCGCTGGGGGACACCCACGGCGACCAGCTTGAAGCAGCTGTCGTGGTCGGAGGCGTATCATATTCCTGTGTCTTCCGCGAACAAGCTTGCCAGAAGCAGCACCAACAGGTATTTCCTACATAAACATGGGGTTTCTAAGCTTTGATTTTTCTAAAAAATTAATTTCCTTTCATTACACTAAACGAAGTTCAAGAAATTCTCAGGTGAAGCGGAACATGAAATCTATCATGCTTCAAGTTTTAATTTGTTATTAGATCTCTCATTCTACTTTTCTTTCTGAAAGCGTTCGTGGCCTATTAATTTTATTAACTTGATAAGAAATTTAGAATTTTAATATGTATTTGACTTCTTTTAATCATATCTCACATATATATAAATAAATATTTTGAAAGTGGATAGTAAATTATATCAAAGGAATATATATATATATATATATATATATATATATATATATATATATATATATATATATATATATATATATATATATATATATATATATATATATATATATATATATATATATATATATATATATATATCGATAATGATCGTATAAGAAACGACTGACTGACCTTCTTTTGTCGTTAAATAAACTGAGTTTTAGGTTAAGGATGTTTTCTTGCCATTAAAATAAAAATAAAAAGAAGCATTTTTACATCTCTATCTTTATGAGGTATAATAGTATATGAATGCTATTCTGGACGCCTAACAGCACGAGTCCTAAATGCAAAAATGTCGAGTAATTTCTTCTGAAACATTCATCAAGAAATAGATGCGTGTATTTTGAAGTAACAGGGAATGGCTCGAATGACCATCTCGTACTGCAACGCAGGTGTGTGATAGAGGAGTTCTCTGCGGCAATGGCTCAGCTGGCAAATCAACTGGTCGATACACTTGCAGAAGGATTGGGACGCGATGGCACGTACATCAACGAAAACTGCACGCGCAATTCGTGTTATCTGCGACTCAACCATTATCCGCCATGCCCACTCCCCGGTGAAGTGTTTGGGTTGGTTCCTCACACTGACAGTGATTTCCTCACCATCCTGTGCCAAGACACGGTGTGTGGGCTGCAGTTGAACAAGGCTGGGAGATGGGTCACCGTTAAGCCTAATCCTAACGCGCTGATCGTCAACATCGGCGATCTATTCCAGGTATTAATGCTTCCTAGTGATCGAACAACCCTTACGACTAATTTCCTCTAGTTAGATAGCTAGTTTCATCGGTACAGAGAGGAACCAAGATGAAATAAGATCTCTCGATATGATAGTTTTAGGTTCAGGAAGTGGAAAGGGAGACGCCAATGAGTGCTGGAACAGTGAGACGTTTTGAGCTTGGGGCAGAATCAACCAAGTGTTCATGTGATTGCCACAGCAAAGCCTTTAACAAAACTATGCTGCTTTATGTAAATGCAGGCTTGGAGCAATGGCTTATACAAGAGTGTGGAGCACAGAGTCATGTCGAATCCACACCTCGAGAGGTTCTCAGTCGCCTACTTCGTTTGCCCCTCCAAAGAAACATTGATCCAGAGCAGTGCACTGCCAGCCATCTACAGAAAGTTCAGCTTTGGAGAATACAGGCTGCAAGTTCAACAAGACGTCAGGCTAACCGGTCACAAGGTTGGGCTTACAAGGTTTCTCGCTTGAAGCAGATGAAACTAAAAAAGACTACAGCAGATGCAAAGTTTGTTCGTTCCACATTTCTTCTTCCTTCTTTTCTCCAGAGGGGTTTAGATTCTTAGTGTGTTCTTCGACATCAACTTTTTTGGCCAAGAATATTAGATTTCGAAATTGTCGTCCTAGGAATTAATGTGAATTTGTCAGAGAACCAAATCTACTGAATCTTTTTGCACACCATCGATCAGTTGGTCTTTGATACAGGTCAGAAAACCTTATCTTAAATGTCGAAATAAGTGTAGGAGGAATGTCCTTTTAGTCCCACCAATAAATTGTTTTCTGTGTCCATTGTTGAAGATGTTTAGTCACCAAATGCACATAAATGGGTTGAAAGAATAGCTAACATGAACAAACACCACCGAAGAAATCACTACATTCGTGAATAGGTTCATTTCTGCATTATTTTCCACCATGGAGCTATTTTAGGTATCACATTTGTAAAGGAAAGAGACAGAGGCAAACTGGTATTTGCGATTCACAAGAACAATATAAAGTTTGATCAAACAAGCACAAAAACACACCAGAAAAATGTCTTCACCACTCAAGAACGAGGAGATAAATCTTATCTGAATTGTACAATATAACCAACTGCTCGATCACTCATCATCATTTATTGAGATCTATAATTATTGCCAAAACCTGTAAAGAGTGTTTGTAAAATCTTCACACCACACAAAAGAATGCATCCTCCAGTACATGCATGCGTACCTCTCCATCTTCAGCATCGGATTGGCTGCATTGAATTAAAATCCAATAATGCATTAGCTCGATCAAATAGACAAGAAGAGAAAAGCTATCATCTTAGTATGACCACAGTGTGATGCATTTGTGGAAGCAGGTATGTTTTACTGGTTATGTTTTACTGGTTCCACAACCAATAACTGGCTATGTTTTACTGGTTCATTCACAGATACTCCTAATTTTCGTTAGAATTTCTTAACGAACAAAGGGACGATGCAATAAATTGTCTTAAAGCTTATACAAAGTGTAGTTTACTGAATCATACTTGCTTATTTAATCAATCTAAGCAGGAAGACATGTTAGGGTTTTGAACTTAGTTTGGTTGCAAACTTTAGAGGTAGAGAATTATTTTAAATGATGAGAGTTTAAGTTTTGAAAGGAAAATTTGATCGAGAGGAATGCATGGGAAATTCTTGCCTGACTTCAAAGCATGAACAGATGCTTCTATCTTCCCATTCCAAGTTGTGGAACAGTTCGGCATTTTCAAGTCCTACAACATGCACCTTTTTCAACTTTTTTGCACTTTGTAGGCCAATAGGGAGCCTCCTCAATTCGGAACAACCACCAAGCTTCATATATTTCAGTGATGGTCAATCCAAAGTTCTGGCTCCTGGCTCTCTTTGGTAGAAACAACTCAGCTTGGGCACGGCGAGGAACACTCTTTAGCATGGGTGGGGAAAACCTCCTTTTCTAACACAACACCGTTCTTCTCTGAATAATCACCTTCATTGAGCGGCTATTTTTGATCTCCAATCTTTCAAAGTGTTGGAGTTCATGGTTATTTTTAATTTACTGACACCTTGACACCTTTAGTTTCTTCAAGTTTGTAAGAGTACCTGATGGTAGCAATCTCGAATGAGCTGAGTTCAATATCTGTGAGAACAGAGAGCACAGTTTCATGCAGATAGCTACTTCTATCAGAGTGAGGTTCCACAGGCTTCCATGAGGAACAGCTCCAGTGCAGAAGCTGGTTAAATTGGGCATGTTCAATAGTTTTACAGTTTGTAAATTCGGCAGCAAAATGGATCCTTGTGGAAGCCCTTCAATATTTAGTATTGCCTCCGGCCCAGAAAAATCATTAACAAGTTCTTCCAGACTTGAATGCACTCTCTGAAGTAATTCTTGCGGTAATATGACAATCATCTTTTTGCAACCTTTTAAATCAATAGTTCTTAATTTTCCAAATTATTGAGCCAGAAGTTGCCCCTGGCAGTTCTGTTCCAGATGCTTCATGTTCCAAAGGTATAGCTTTTCAAGTTCACCAAATGCGTTTGATGGAGTATAATGTGTTGACTTAAGAACACACTGCATTTGATGGCAGTTCACAACACATACCTCACACATGCAAAGCCACACTGTCCATCTAACTCTGCCAAATCTGTGAGAGCCCAGTGGCAGTCATCTAGCCTTAATTCCTTGGTTCTTTTAAGAAAATGCTTGGCCCAATTCATTGATTAGCTCACTCCCTTTAGAAAGAAGTTTTTCTGGTGTATACAAGCCTTTGAGTACCAGTCATGAACATTATAAATAATGAAGTGGCTCAAGTCCTTCAAAACATTATGAGGAACAACAAGATGTTGAGAAAAATGTTGGGCCTCCTTGACAACAGCTCAAGTCTGACCAAGCGATACAAAGAAGCAACCTCCATAAGCAGAGCCTCACTCACATTGTAACCTTTCATGCAAAATTTCTTCCAATCAAGTCAGCTTATATATCAAGTTACCTGGCATCTCCAGTAAAGAACAATCTGAAATGTCCAAAAGTTTTAGATTCACCAAAGTAACTATTTCATCTGGCAACTTACGGCTACGACAGTCCTGCAAGACAAGTATTCTGAGATTCTTTAGTTTCCCAACCAAACCAATATCCCTTAGCTTTCTACATCTGTCCAGATGAAGCGTCCCTAGATTTGTTAAGCACTTCAATGATGAGGGTAATAATTCGATATCAGTGTCACTCAGATCAAGAACATTGTGTGCTGCCATCTTCTCAATGAATTTGCTTGGTACACCACTAGTGTTTGGGTGCATGTTCAGCAACAGAAAAACCAGCCTGAAACAATTTGGATGTTCAGGAATGACATGTATATCATTGTACATAAGCGAAATTCTCTTGCATGCATCCAGATTTTCAACCTCTGGCCAATCTCTCATTAACAGTCCAGCTTTAACAAGGAAATGTTTGTCATCCCTGGATGCAATGTATACAGTCACATCTCGCACCACGTCCTGAAGCTTTAAACATCCCAACTTCAAACTATTCAGTATTAAACAAGAAGACTTCAGTTTCTCAACCAAAAAATGCAGTGTCTCTCACATCCTCTAAAGTGACAACATCACTTAAAAGGCTCTCCCATACTGCATATCGTGTAAGTTCATCCTCGCTGATGTCGTAGTCCTCACGGAACAGGCAGCAGTAGAGAAACAACACTTTCAATTCAACAGTTTTCAGTTGTTTGTAGCTAAGTTCTAGTGATTTGAACAGTTGTTCCTCCACACCTTCCAGGTTTGTAGGAATGGATTGCTTGAGTTGCGATAACACATCATGCCAAGCACCTTTCTCCTTGTATCCTTGTAATGCCCTTCCGACCACAAAAACTGCCAATGGCAAACCACCACACTCTTGTGCGACCATTTTTGCAACAGGGTCTATTTCAGGAGAGACTTGGCACCATCTCCTGCCTTACTTTTAAAAAGTTCCCATGAATCTGCTTCAGACAAGACAGCAACTTCCACCAAGACATCAGTTTCCATAACATGGCATAGGTCAAGTTTACGAGAGGTTAGTATGATTTTGCAGCCTGTGTGCTCTTCTCCGTAAGGAATTCCAAATTCTCGTAGCTCCAACCTAGCCCATATGTCATCCAGCATGATCAAAATTTTATTCTCCTTCTTCATCCTACTAGCCAGCAAACTAATCGCAGTTTCACCAGGACCCAAGTCTCGCAAGCCCAGCTGATCAGCAATGCCATGTTGGATGTGAGCTATGGTTGGATTCTGTGATACCAGTACCCTGACTACAGCATCAAACTTTTATTCTTCATGCAGCTTTCTGCACAATTCTTCCATCAAGGTTGTCTTGCCTACTCCCCCCATACCATTATATTCCAATCGAGTGCACATTGTCATCAGCTGATGCATTCATCACCTTATCCATGGCATCCCTTGTGGAGCCAAAGGCCATAAAGTCTCCCATGGGCATGGGAACAATGGACGCCAAGTGCCATGGATGAAAAATATTCTGGAAATTCGTTTTGTCCAGGAGTTTCTTAGCATCAGGTTCTATCTTGGTGGCCTCATTTCCAATCTTATAGCGGGATGAAAAATTACGAAGTCTCCTCCCAAAGCATCTGATATCCTCTCCAATTCAGTTCTCAATCTCATTATATTGTTCCTCAAGTTCATGCACTTAACTTAACCACAAGGTGACTTCATCATAAATATCTTCACTTCTCTGCTCACCTTCCTCTACTCTTCATTGTATACTATTCCTTGTGCTCCTCAAAGCCTCAATCTGTTCTAAGTTTCTTGAATTTCTTTTTGTGAAATATAAGATTGCTTGCATGGGACTTGCATTCTTTATATAAGTCCTTCAAAACATCAGTCCCAAATCCACCAAAAATTCCTCCACAGAGTGACACAGGGACAAACCATGACCTGTGCTGGAAGGACAAGAGATTGACTGATTGGATTAACAGTGATGTCACTATAAGCAGTCACCAGATATCACTTTTATTAACAATGAATAATACTATTTGCAAATTCTTTAAATGATAAATGCTGATAACTGATTAAGCTTCAATTTCATTTTAGCATGAGGACTAAATGAAATAAAATTTCCAAATTAGCAGCCACCAGATATCACTTTTTAGCTCTACATTACCTTTTCTTAAAAGAATTTGTGTGTATACCCCTGTAGCAAATGTTTCATAATTGACCATTCAAAGTTGCAAACATATACACGCTCCTCAAAACAGTGAGAGTTAGAGGTTGAATGCTTTTTTTTCTTCTTTTTTTTATACAAAGGAATGAATATATGTAATATTTGCAATTGGTAAATGATCCTTCTTTTGTTGAGGTGAGACTCTAAATATATAAATTATGAAGAACCTTGTGAAAGCTAAAACTCAAAGTAAAAAAGAAGGTAAAAGAAAAACCAAACCATGTAGACTAACTCTGGTAAAGCTTCCTCAAAAACAATATCACTTCCTACTATTCATTATGTGTCATTTGGATAACAAAATTGTCTAGTTAAACAGTGGAACAGAGGCATTTGGCAGTTTTTTAGTCCTCATGTAAACAAAATTGTCTTTTGAATGGACACTTTTCTTGAGCACTGTTTCTTTGGGCTTCAGCTCTTGATTCTCTTGAGCACTATTTCTTCTTGTGTCACTTTTCTGTGTCCTTTAGGCAATTTCCGGAACAAAGACTTCATATTAACCTTTCTGACCCATCCCAATGGTGCATTGGTGATCAGATTTTTGAAGGCTCCCAACTGGGGGGAGCCTGGATTGAGGTTGTCTGCTGTTAGTGCCACAGGGTTATGGTGGATTTGGAGGGCGTGTAACGAGGCCCTATATGATAATTCTAAAATGACTGTTTCCAACTTATTTCACCTAGTCATTGGATCAGCCTTGGCTTATGACATAGCTAAAACTCCTGATGGCAGTATACATGCGACTGTCCCTCGGAAGGTTTATTGGTCCCCTCCTCAGGCGGGATTGGTTAAGCTGAACTATGATGATTCGATGGGAGGAGACCAAGTTAGGAGTGATGATCTTTCTAACATGGGCTGTACTATATCTCTTTCAGTAATATAACTTTTTATCTTTTCGGAAAAAAAAACACCAATGATGCTAATCTAATAATCACTGGATGCAGGTTTTTGGAAAGGAGGAGGTTTTGTACTGCGAAGCAATGGCTGTGCTGGTGGGACTCCAAGCTGTGTTGCCAGATGACTATCAAAAAGTTCTTGTTGAATCTGACTCTGAGATCCTCATTTATGTGCTGTTACATAAATAACTTATTTCATGGCACACTAGGAATTCAATTTTCAGTATTTTGGCATTGTTAGATCTTTTTGATGTATATAGTCTCTCCCATGTGTATAGGAAAGGGAATGAAGCAGCCAATTGGCTAGACAGACATGATAAAAACATGAGGTCTCCGTTTTTTTTTTAGAGGAGAATGGTCCTCTCGGCCGGACCGTTTGATATGCTCCGATGCTAGAAATGCTTTTTGTAACGGTTTGATATAGTTAATCAAGTCTTTTTTGAAAAAAAAAAACAGTGAAATAGAGACTTACAAGCACTTTAGCTCTTCTTTCACATCAGGCTTGTTTGGGAGTTTCATGGGTACACTAGAGACTAGCAAATAGGTTCCGTTTCTAATCAGAGGAGGTATACTCTCTATTCTGCAACCTGTTGTACATAACTCGCAAGTACTATACTCAATGTTAGTCCAGAAATTCTGATAGAACATTGGATCAATGCTACTTGTTTCAATTTATGAGATGTAAAAGGAAAACGACAAGATGGATCAGAGCAGTGTAGCAAATAAAAGCAATAAAAATGAAGAGGCCACGCCACCTCTCTGGCCCTAACCTTGTAAAATTCTACCTAGGAAAAATCAAGCAAGCTTCAGATTGTTGAAGAACAACCATAAGGGACGAACAACACTTAGCAGCAAGTTACAAATTCAACATAAAGCCCAGGCGAAGAATCAGGTGAAAATAATGGTCTGTTTGTTCCTGTTCTGAGAAACAAAAGAACTTTTTCCAGATCCAACTGTTTATACTTCCAGTTCAATAAGAATTAATTGTGACAGGCATGAGCGGGACAAGTAGATCATAGATCAAGAACACACAACTCTTTTAACTACAGAAAATGATAAGAGCAAAGAACGAAGATCGAGATCATACATACCTTGACAATGGAGGTGTCTTCTTCAACTTCCAAGGACAGCAAGGGGCGGGCGATAAGGGAAGGCCAGCTTGTGTTTTTGCATTGATGTAGTAGTAAGCTTATATTTTCAATAATGCTTCTCCGAATTCATACCATCATCCCCTTCCTCGGAAGGGCGGTGCGGTAAGATCCAATGTTTTGTCATTATTATGTTATTTGTCTCGTCTTTTTACCTTTGAATATTTATTATTATAGCTGGAATTTGCTATTATATATAATAATGGTTTTGAGTCATATTTATTTATATTTCATGATCCAATTTGTTGTTATGTGCGAGATTCTAAGAACCAAGCAAAATCTCATCTTCTGCCACCAAATTGAGCCGGCCGGTTTTCCAGCGAACCAAACGAACCGGAGACGACTCACAGCATCCAACGTTTCTCCTATGGCTCTTACGACTAAAATACACAGAATGCGAAATATCAAACCTGACCAAAACTTTACAGGTCAAATAGATATCAAGTGGACAAAGATTGAGGGCATTATAGTCAATTCTCGAGAAACAAACCCGGTTATTCTTAACCACCCGTCCACCGCCGCCGCCGCCTTCTAGCGCTTAGCCGTGAGACTCACCGGCTGCCGCTCCATAGAAGGCCGCCACGAGCACCGTGGTGGTGCTCAGCCGCAGGGACGAGGTGGTGGCGCCGGTGAAGCACGGGTCGTCAAGTTTCCTTTCCGGCGAGGTCAGTGTTTTTGTTTTGTTTTTCCATTTTTTATATATTTTTTTCCTACTGTCGTTTACGTTTTTGCTATTGCAATGCTTATTGTCTTCTTTCCTTGAGAGCTATTCTTCTTCTCCTTCTTCTATTTTGTTTTTGTTTTGGCTGTTGCGATTTCCGTTCATTCATGAATTATTCCATGACTTATTCAGCATCGCTTGATTTGATACAATACGCCCGAACAAGCTACTCGAAAATAATTGCAATTTACGTTTACCACGATGAAATTGAGAGTAGCAATTTATGGTTTGGTTTATTGTGGAGCACTGCTGATGATTGAACCAAGTGAAGAGATAATGCAGGGAAACTGTTAGTAGGTTGCAAGTACAGAATTCTGGTTCTCCAACAGCTTACGGTAAGGAATTGAAATCTCAATTTGGTGTTTTTTTCCTTGGAAAAGAGAACATATATACGCACTTAAGATGACAGCAAGAAAAAGTTGTTGCGTAGATTCTTCACCAAGACATGATAGATCAGTAAAGAATCATCCCGTATGATGCAAGAACTATCTACTAGGGGGTTTGTTCCGCAGTATTTTCCTCAAGAACTTAAGTCTCTGAGCACAATGATCTTCCACATCGTCTTCCTTTCATTCCCAGAGGGAGTAGATCCATTTAAGAACTTGTAGATAGCTTCTGATATCGGAATTCAAGGACAGGAGCACAGGTTCATTTACCATGGGCATCAACCAGGCCAATCAAATTCAAAGCGCACACACACACACAAATATATATATATATATATATATATATATATATATATAATATATTTTTCTATCATATATTTTTATTAAACTGCAGTCAGCAATTGAACTGTGATCCAATCAATCACCTGCTTGAGGCTTAGCTGCCAAAGTGACCAGTTGGGTTTTGATGACACATTAAATTTGTGAAACTTGTAAATTCTCTTGCAACATCATAACTGCAGTGCTGTATCGGAGACCACATTAAACACAGCAGATTGCTCTTGCTGTGTAAATATGGTGATGAATTTGCAAATCATCACATTGTTGGACTATAATTCATATGTGAGATGGAAGATGAAATAGACTGGAGAGAAGCCCTTCATTGCCCAGGATTAAAAGTGTTGGACCGCAAATTAGACAATGTAAGTTTTTGAGTTGTGATTGTGTCCAACCAATGCACAATGCCTTGATCGGTTGTAATGTGTTGCTTGTAATATGCTGTTTTTCTGCTTTAAGTTTGTGCTTGCTTCTGGCTTTAGTTGTGCTATTAGTTTGTTCAAAAGTCCTATTTGTAGTCCCTCTCTTTGATGATGTTG